>JAKTZD010000094.1:0-54740 GCA_030564765.1 Saccharomycopsis sp. NRRL Y-5750
GTAGCTGGTTGAGTAATTCCTGGACAAGTGTGCTTTTTCAATTCTGCTGTTACGTTTCCGTTGGCCAAGCTTGCTAACTGTCTCCCCACTATATTATATTGTATACTCTTTTTAAATGTTGCTAACTCGCGTGTATTTGTCCCTGTAGCCCGTGTTTTATGGTTTGCTGAAACGAACCCTAAGGTATCTCGGAATGTAAATCTTTTTTTCAGCCTACATTAATTAGGGCAATGCTTTAGCCAGGGGTTTCAGAACTAAAATTCCTGGCTAGTGTGAATGGACTTTTGTCGCTCGCTTATTCACTTATCTGTGGCCTAAGTCCTCTGGATTTGGCACACAGTTGAATTTCCCGTTTGGAATGAGAGTGCTTGTTGTGCTTTTCCGAAGGTGGAGCTCGTTTCTCCGGATTATCCTGCTCTGATATAGATGAGACAATTGTTTACGCCAGAATATTGCTGTAAACGATGCCTATTGCGCAACCCGTTTGCTGCTGATAATGCTTTCAACCTCGGCGATACGCCATCTTGTTGATTGCTACACTGCTAAAAGGCCCCCATTCGCTACACCAAAGAAGTTGCCAATTGCTACACGTACATTCATTCGCCCAACAGGCAGTCTCCAATCCGTCTTGAAGCGTCAAAGACTGCCAGTGAAAAAATTTTCCAGATTTTTTGAGTTTTTTTTTGGCTTTTTTGGAGTTTGTCCTGACAAATTTCAAAGCTACTTTTTATCTGCTAAAAGTCGCACCGATGATTAACGTCTTTAATGAATCGCAACAGATGATACGATTGCGAATGCACCTCGTTGTGTTCGATATAAATATTACAGCGATTCCTGCTCTGATCCACTCAACTGCCTTTTGTCCCTGCTAGTCTCCTCATTCTTTCTTCCGAATAGCAATCAAGATCGATACAAACTCAATCTTTCTGAAATTGTGGAGACGGGCACCAGAAAAGAATGGAAGAATGTTCAAGAAAAGATACTACTGGACATGCTGCAAATGCGGCACACTTAACGAACTCCCTAAATACCTTATGAACCATCACCGGGTTGCTTGCGGGAACTACTTGTGTGGGCACTTCTACTGTGAAACCGCCTGCAGATTGAACAAGTGAACCAGCTATGTCATACCACCTAACCTATACTATACTATATCACTGCTTTGTGTGTGTCGTGCTTTATCATCTATATAGTTATACACCTTTATATTATACTCTCACTGCTCTTATATTATACTTATGTTCTGCTTTTACGTCTACTCATGCTATGCTATGCTATCTATTTTTCTTTTTGCTGTCGTTCAAAAAGTGACTCCAGACTCTCTCTTTTGTCTCAATTTTTGCGATCAGCTCGATTTCGTTGTAGATGTAGTGCATATTTTACGGCCTTGTAAACCCAATCTTGAACCCAATCTTTTGGGTTGTTTGTATGGGCTGACTGCCGCGGCTATTGCCATGATCCAATAACGCTGTGTACGTTGCAATTTGGCACAAATAAGGGATAACATGCACATGTTTTTTTTGTCCTTTGATAAGGGTTTGATCACCCTATTGTTGAACGTATTATTACAGCTATTATTTGTTTGCCGTATGTTCTAATCTCCACACGTTATCTTACATCACTTGCTCACTGTTTTTGTCAAACCGTATCACATCCCACACATTTGCCCTTCCAAACCAGCAAAGACGCCTTTTGCGAAGATCCCTATTGTCTGGCTTGACCCCGGATTGACTCCTACCAGAGACCTCGCAATCCTACCGTCTCCACATACAATCTCCTTTTCTCCATAGCAAATCATTTCGTCAGATTTTACACATCAAGGACAGCCAAGCCAGCAATATGCCTTCCATGAAAATCTCTATTGTCTCACTCGACCTGAATTTGTCTCTTGAGATTCCAGGAGTTTCTCTTCTCTACATATAATCGTTCCATTCCTCCTGCACATCATCTTTCCAACAGACATCATATTTCCATCAATGCTTTTCTAGTTGTGTAACTCCCAAGTACCTAACGTCCCCCATGCATGCTGAAAAACTATGCAAAATGCATGCAAGAGTATGTCAAAGCGTTATTCAACGTCTTTATGATAACCCACTCCTTTGGTACTCTAATAAATCACGTGTCGCGTTTGTTCTTCCGCACCTTTGAATGAAGTGCGACACGTGACTTATGAAAATAAAAGTAAAATAAAAATTTTTGAGATTAAAAATTTTAAATGTTCACTTTCCTCAAAGACCATCCAAGCGTATAACCAGCCGCAAAACTCGCACAAATCTATGTGGACCATCTCCAGCAATGTCTTATCGGGGGTACAACAATCGCGGTAGAGGTGGCTACCAAAATAACAACAACAGCGGCAATAACAGCGGCAATAATGGAGGAAACCACTTTATAGGATCCAACAAGTTCAACAACAGAGTCAACGACTACTCGAACAGAAATAAAGTGAAACTTGAGATCAAAAACTGGGAGAACGGTGGCAAAGACTCGCTTGTGTCCTTCATTTCCCGGAAATCCCGTATTGGACTCCAGGACGTCGAAATCATTGACAGCACCACCATACATGCTAACGTCAGCAACGACAGCGATGCCAACTACTTGAAAAACCTCAGCGGTATTCGGTTTGCCGGAAAGTCCCTCCAGATCAAAATCCTTCCAGATGTCAACAGTACCCCGCTAGGAGGTAGCGGCGGCACTTCAATTATCGTGGTACTTAAAAACTTTCTCCGTTCTCGATACATAGCCGACAGCAGGTTGTTGGACTTAACAAACATGGCAGGCGATCAAACGTTAATGCAACAGGGCGTCTTTTCGTCTATTGACCGAACCACGAAGACTTTCACGGCCCTTATGCGTCTTGCAGAGGAGGAAACGTCAATGGTAGTCGAATCGCTCAATCTTTCGCAAAACCACATAGTTGATGGGACGTCTATCTCAGCATTGGCCCAATCGTTTCCAAACCTCCAGAATTTGTGTCTTCAGGGCAACGATATTGCCAGTTTGCGTGCGTTAGACAATTTCAAGCTCAAATTGAACCATTTACGCGAGCTAATTCTTGTGAATAACCCAATTGCCACCAACTTTGGCCCTCAGGAATACCAGCTGGAAATGATGCGTGTTTTCCCACGCCTTATTGTTCTCGATTCTCAAAAAGTCAGAGATGAAACAAAACTTCTAGAAATAAACAGTTTTGCCCCGCTCTTCAAGAAACAATTCTTCTTTGAAAACGAGCAGTTACAGCAGCTTTCCACCACTTTTGTGACCCATTTCCTAGGTCTTTGGGACTCCAACGACCGCCAACAGCTTCTTTCCTTATATACTCCAGATTCGCAGTTTTCTATATCAGTTGACTCTGCTGCACCACATGCCCAGGACCACGAGACTCTGGGGACTTCTACAGCCTCTTCAGGGACTCCTTGGGGCTATTATATTCCTATATCGCGAAACCTTACAAGATCTAAGTCGTCTGACGAGAATAGAATCGCCAAGGGGCAGGAACAGATCCTCTCCTTCTTCAAAAAGCTTCCTAAAACTAAACACAACGAAAAATTCGCCGTGGAAGTCCTTCAGGTATCTCCTGCATCCATAATGATCTCTCTTCATGGCCAGTTTGAAGAGACAGGAGCTCCTGACACTCCTAGCAACACCTCTACTTCTTCTCTGAAAACTCATTACAGAAACAGAGGCTACCATCAAAAGAGCAATACTGGCGCCTCTGCAGTCGGCCTAGGGGTCAGATCTTTTGATAGAAACTGGTTAATAGTCGCTAGCGGTGCCTCATACGTGATTGCCTCTGAATTATTGGGCATCCGTCTGTTCTCTGGAGTCAAGCATCTTGAAGATACAACCCCAGAGAGTATAGTTGCTAATGTAGCATTTCCTGCTCCTGTTGCTGCTGCTGCTATTGCTGCAGCTCCTGTTGCTTCTGGTGTTGCAGCTAGTGTAGCAATCCCTCCGGATATTGCAAGCAAACTCAGTCCTCAACAGCAGGAAATACTTGCGAAGATCATGATGGAAACCAAGCTCAATGTGAACTTTGCAGGGTTGCTTTTAGAGGAAAGCAACTGGGACTATTCGCAGGCGGTGGCGAACTTCAACTCGAGCAAAAACAACATTCCTCCTAGTGCATATCTTTGATTTTTGTATGGGAGGAGAACATGAAATTTAATAGACTTTCCAGGTTAGATTGAGTCAAATTCTATATTAGTTAATATACTTTGT
Source organism: Saccharomycopsis sp. NRRL Y-5750 (assembly GCA_030564765.1). Taxonomy (NCBI): domain Eukaryota; kingdom Fungi; phylum Ascomycota; class Saccharomycetes; order Ascoideales; family Saccharomycopsidaceae; genus Saccharomycopsis; species Saccharomycopsis sp. NRRL Y-5750. The sequence goes on from JAKTZD010000094.1 coordinate 4,222, forward strand.
ACGAATTGCATTTCCGAAAGTGAAAGGAGATGTATCATTTCAATTGGGAAGTGTAGAAGGCCATTATATGGGGATGTTCTTACAACTGGTTGTCACTTTCTCGCTGAATAACTGAGAGTAAAAATCCGGGGTCTTCCGCTAAAAAATAGAGGAGATAGATCTTTAGGCTGTTCGTTAAGCGCTGGATAATTCGATAGTAGTACTTCGAGTACTCTACAATTCGCTCAATATCTGTGAGAAAAGTTCTTCTTTTTTGCTACCGATAAGATAATGGCAGAAAGATACTTCAAAGCTCTTACTATTTGTAACAAAATCTTTCAGGCCCTCTATAACTCGCTATGTATGCTCGTGATAATATGCTTAGTAGTCGTGACAATAACTCTTTAGGCTCTCTAATTCCTCAAATATTGGTAAGAGATGTCCTTCAAGTTACGAATAATTCACTAAATAGTCGTAAAGCTACTTCTCCGAAGTTCCTACACGTAGTATAATGCCCTACGCCTCAAGTAGTTTTCCCGGAGCGGAAGAAATTTTTACTGCATTCTGAAATGAATGCTATTTTTCTGGACATCTCACTTGTATGGCAAAAATTCAGATTTCCGCCAAAGTCAATTATTTTTGTTTTTCTGATTTTATTTTTTGTCGATTTTTTTGAAATCCAAAAAACCCTTACATCTTTAAAAAAAAAATTTCTGGAGATCCCGCCTCAAGGCTCTCAGCATATTATTTTCAATTCTCACCAAATTACATAAGCAATGTAATTTGTTTCTATCCGCGCGCCAGCGCGGAAAATTTTTCAAGTTTTTCGGACACGATACATAAATTTGATCTTCAGATTTGAGATTTGAATTCCTTCCATATAAACAAACTCTACCTATCAAACGCGTTATCCTGATAACGACAATTGTTACCTCCCGCGAAAGGTTATATGGAGGACAAGCTGCTTCCATAGCACATTACTGATAGACAGAGCAGTATACCGCAATGTCAAGTATGGAATTTCCTCCGGGACTTATGAAATGGGTGAAACGCGTTGGCATAGAAAACACTACATCACAGATCCAAGCTATGAATAACACAGGCTAGAACTCTTTTATACTCAAAGTCCTTTTATAACTGCTCCGAAAAGTCAAGCCGATTTTTGTATCTGGTTGTGTATTACTTTCTAATCAGCTGCTTACCATGAAAAGCTTGCATTTCCTGTATTTGGCACTTCTATTCAGCCTGTTGCTTTCCGTTGTTTCTGCAGACGACTCCGGAAATGGAGATGTGACAAGTGATGCATACACATTTATATACTGATGGTAAAACGAAAGATTTCGATGCCACTCTCATACTTGGTTCATGATGAAGTTATATATCTCAAGCCAATTATATGGCATACGGATACTCCAAAAATGCTAGCATTGGGTCGGCAAATGGTGTCACTTCGCCTTACTTTTACAACTACGAGTATCTATCTTCTAGCACCACACTTGTCAGTGGCTCTATTTACGGAATGGAAAGCAATGTGACTAACTTCACCGTCGAATTGAAAGGATACTTTTACGTCAAAGAAAGTGGCTATTATGGTATTACGTTCGGCGGAATAATGATTCGGTCATGCTTTTCTTTGGTAACGAGGACGCATTCTCTTGCTGTGAGTCAACTTCATTTGACTCAACCTCTTCAACTGGGTATAATTTGTTTACTACCAAGTCTTACATGATGACAAACTGTCAGCTGCTATCCTATTATCAGTACTTGAAATCGCTTACTTTTATCCCGTCCAGATACACCAATATTGAGGCCACGGCAAATTTCAATCTCACTCTTGACACTCCTTCTGATGTTGGACTCCAAGACTTTTCTGGCTACATATTTTCTGCTGAAGATGTCGATAGTCTCTCAGACAGTCTTTGTTTTTCTGCTATAACTGTGAGTACAGCCTTACAGCATCATACCACATCTGCTACATCGTACTGGACTGGGGCGTCAGAATTCACCAGCACGGAAATCAATACCTTTACCTTCGGTACCGATACCGTCGTTGACTTTATACCTGATTCTGTAACAACTACAACCAAACCATGCACAGGGTCTGGCTTATCTATCACTACCATCTACCAGGCAGATTTATATAGAGAAAGTCTAATCAGGAAAAAAATAGGAAGACCTTTGCGTAAAAAGGGAGAACTGAAGCGCGACTTGCGATCTTCTCAAAACAAAGATCAAACTGTCTGTAAAATATCTCACGCTAGTCTAAATAGATACGAGCTGGTTGTCAAAAATGTGGAGAAGTTGGTTGAAATCATGCAACAGCTGAGAATGTTTCTGCATCTTTAAGACGTGAAATTGCATCTGCAAGTAGATCGCGTGATGAAGTTAGACTGACCTTTGAGGCCGCTGAGGTGCGGGCCTGGGATTGTTCCAAGGCTCTTGAAGATGTTCAAAAGACTAGAGGATACCGTGAAGTCTTTGAAAAGTACCGAGAAATCATACACAGCGGCGCGAAATTCTCTCACAAATAACAGACGTAGACTTCAAGGATTTCGTTTAGAGAGGAGCTCCAAAAGAAGGAAAGGTGCTTTGGGCTGAAAATTAAATACAGTCTATACCTCTTATGAATTCTTGTAATCAATAAAGATCTCAATGAAGCTGCAGCTTACATGTAACGTACTTTTTCAGCTCAAAATCGACAATACTTAGCGATATTTCTTCGTGTGAAAATTGAAATGACGTGCGTGAAATTTCAACATGATTTCAAAAATCTCAACAATAAGACGATCAAAGCGAGGATCAAAGGAATTAAGTTAAAGATGTCCTACCTCCCAATAGAGTAGCAATCACGCTTTATGTGACCTTCCATAAGATTCCTGGGATGATGTTATATATAACTTGTTATTTTTTTTTTTATTCATCAGAGTATATATACATGGAGATGAGATTGTAATGATGTTCCTGGAAATTATTTACTGAAAAATTTATTAGAAATTGAGTAAGAGAATACAAAATAGGAATTGATTAGACAAGTAGTAACTCTGTATGGTTTTGTACCTGTACGCCTTTCAGATCAAATTACACGAGAATGTAGCGGAACCGGGAGTTGTGACGACTGTGGTCAGAACTATAGAGACGGCTCTAGACACAATACCAGCCATTCCTTTGGACACGGGTGTAGACATTGCTCTAAACTAGCTTTAGAAAGTTATGGCTTCAGAACGTCAGAGTACGAGGGAAACGTGCACTATGTGGCCAAGAGACGCACTCTAACAAGAATACGATGTGAGCGGATGGAACGAAATGATTATAAAGATTTGGGGAATGGGGAAATAAAGAAATGAGTTAGATTGCTAGGTTAGGCTACCTGGTTTGAAACTTATGTATATACAAGACCCACAAGAACAGGTACAGTGAAAGCAGTGGCTGGAGTACCTAATCCCACATCACCAACGAAAACCACCGCCTCCATGCCTTTTCTCAATGTAGTGACGAATGGAAGAATGAATGAACATACTGTACTTTTTGGTGAACCCACCGAACGAAAACTTCATATATATATAGACATACATAAAAGCTGCTTGGCTTTGGGTGCTCTGGGGCCCCTGGGAGGGCCCCTGGCCACTGGCCCCCTCTGAAGACGGTTTCCGCTTGAATGTGTCGCCCGAATTGTCATAACTGTCAAATGATTTGGAGCGTGTCAAATCATTTATTCTGCGCTTCTATTGCTGTGGTACGGACAAAAGAAAATTAAGCAGGAACTGATCAGACGAGGAGATTTCCGGTGATCTTGAATAGTAATTCTGTAAGGTCTATAACCAGCAGGCCTCCTAAATCGGGTTACCAAAGAGGGATCACTGTTAAAGTGAAGGGTCCACAGAAGTAGGTTACGAAACGCTTGAATATATCTCAACTAAGTATGTAAAATATAAATAACGAACCCAAGGGCGGTGGTTGTGTTGTTTTGGTACGCTGGACGCAGGTATAGACACGGCTCGGTATTGCTTCTATCGGGAGACCAGTAGAATGAAAATAGAGAATCTAATAAGACTGGTAGGTATTAGCCGACTGAGATGGTTATCTGATTCTCTAACTCCAATTTTCTTCCCATTGAAAAGAAGTCTTCGTGACGGATGGCTGTTGCTGGAGGAAGATGATTTCGTGATTGTAGATTATATTCAGGAATCGTTCCAGAAATGTATTCTCTTACCAACAGGCCATTTAACGATATAAAACATGATGACGAGGATAATTGAGGATAGCGACAGAGATTCTTTGTGTAAGGTACTGAAAAGCTGGTCGGGGATCTTCCATTGAAAGAGGAGCAATTTTTCTCACCTTTCAATGATGAGAAGGAACTATAATGACGAGTAGCTCTTTGCTCAGAATCGCAGCCAATCCTGTAATCTATGTCTGTCTTTGATTCTAAGGATGTTTGTGAATGATTCGAATCAAGACTTATCCGATGGGATACATTGAAGCTCTGGACAATGTTTATTATGGAGAAGAAAGCGTCTCGTCCCTTAACTGAATGACATATCTGCCAAGGCATATAACGCCACACCCTGAATCCTCCAATCAAATTAAGAGGGTCTCTTCAGAAACTCCCGAGGGCTTCTACTGTTAATAGTGGCCAAAAGGTTAGGAGAAGGTCTGGATAGATACTTGTAAACACTAACCATAGACCGAGACTATCATCTGTCTATTCAATCGAGCGAACAGTAACGTTCAGAGCGCGATTATTGATCAACTTTGATACTAAGTATGATGCTCCACTTCATTGCACAACCAGATACAAAAATCGGTTTGACTTTTTGGAGCAGTAATGAAGAGACTTTGAGTATAAATTCTAGCCTGTATTATTCATAGCTTGGATCTGTGATGTAGCGTTTTCTATGCCAACGCGTTTCACCCATTTCATAAGTCCCGGAGGAAATTCCATACTTGACATTGCGGTATACTGCTCTGTCTATCAGTAATGTGCTATGGAAGCAGCTTGTCCTTCATATAACCTTTCGCAGGAGGTAGCTATTGTCGGCATCAGGATAACGCGTTTGATAGGGTTAGGTAGAGTTTGTTTATATGGAAGGAATCTAAATCTCAAATCTGAAGATCAAATTTATGTATCGTGTCCGAAAAACTCGAAAAATTTTCCGCGCTGGCGCGCGGATAGAAACAAATTACATTGCTTATGTAATTTGGTGAGAATTGAAAATAATATGCTGAAAGCCTTGAGGCGGGATCTCCAGAAATTTTTTTTTTAAAGATGTAAGGGTTTTTTGGATTTCAAAAAAATCGACAAAAAAAAAAATCAGAAATACAAAAATAATTGACTTTGGCGGAAATCTGAATTTTTGCCATACAAGTGAGATGTCCAGAAAAATAGCATTCTTCTGAAATACATAGGCCCAAAACATCCACTATTTTCTGCCAGCTGTGCAGCTTACCAATATTATACTCAACACTAGCGTCAACCTCTATACGTAAAATCCTATATATGCCACTAAGTTTAATATTCTCTACAATAACAAGCCAGCTTTCACTTTCAATGGCACTTGGGGCACAACCTTTGTGTCCCCAAACGTAAACTTTTATTGCTAGCACCAATGGGCAAAAATTTCTTATATAGCTCCTATTCTTCCATGATATATTGTTACTTATTCCTGTAAATACATATCCTGGCCCAAAAGAAACCCCCACATCCTGGCCCCCTGTTTGGCTTAATTACATCCCAGCCAGGCCTTCTTTTTGTTCCAGATCCTGTGTCGCTAAAAGTCAATTGGCATAACCATCCAGTAGCAAGTTGATTTTTCAACATCGCAGAAATTTCAGAAAAAAAAATGTTTTTGAAGTATTTCCCATTTGGGAAAAACATAAACAAGTAAATGTCTATAAACAGCGGAAATGTAAACAGTCCAAAGATTCTTCTCTTAGTTTTTGCTCAAACTGGGATTATGTCCTTGGAGGGATTTGTATATATTGAATATTCTTCTTCTAACCAGATATCTGAAGTAACATCTCTTCCACTTTTGAGAAGCGATAATTTGATAAATAAAAAACTTCGCTACCGATCATATTTCTCCGTTTCGTTCTTTGTTATCGATCAAAACTTATATTCATAGTATATAAAGCTCCAAAAAGCTTCTCCATCATCTTCATCACATCTGAAGATCACTCTGCAGTCTTTATAACTTACTTTTCTACACCAATTCTCGCTTTCACATATATCAAGACGTCCACGATAATAGCTATTCTTTTCTCAGCCCGTACCCTCAACGTCCTTCGCCGCAATGAACCCGTTACTAGATTTCGACCTGACTCTTCAATTTCAGGTCATCGGCGACAACAGAATCTCTGATTTTGAGTCCATGAATTCCATGAATTTTGCCTACTCTTATGGGAACAGTAGCAGTGACAACGGGGCATCTCAGAATAATATCATGACTTTTCCTAGCAGTTCCGGCTCAGAGTCCTCTGGTGCTTACACCTCACCAAATTCAATAGACACGCCTCTAATCAACTCGTCTGAATTTCTTAACAAAAGCAATAATAACGCAAACTATAAATTTCTCAACGGCCAGGCACCATACTCCAACAAACAGTCAGCTCAACTTGATATCTTGGAAAAGCAAAAACAGCAGGAAGCTAACAATCAGCGTTTTTTGCAACATCACCAACAACAGCAACAGAAAGCTGCTGCAGAGGCTGCTGCGCAACTCTCTGCCGCTCAGGCCGCCTCTCAATTTCAAGGAGGCTTTGATTCTTTAAGCAAGTCCCAAATGCATACTGCTAGGCCTCTCTCGTCAAACTACTCAAATAATACCCCACTTTTAGGCTCCAATATTCCTGTGTTCCAGCCTCGTCATCAGCATAACAGAACCAGAAGTGAGCTTTCAGAAGCTCTCAGTCCTACTATGAATCCTGTGGATTTCTACGATGGATCTGGCTCTCCAGTCCGCCGTAATCACGATGGATTTGAGACCAACTTCTTAGACAATCCGCCAATGCTCGACCTTTTGTACGAGGATCCCTCTGCTGCTATTGCTGTTGCTAACTCTTTGAATGGCAGCAATGGTGACGCAGACTTGAAAAATTCAGTCAATTCTGGCTCTTTACAGCGCAATCGCCGTCGCCATGAAAATAAATTGAATAGCGTGCCTGAGATAGATCCTTTTTTCGAAATTGACAACTTCGTTGACTTGGAAACTATTAATAACAATAACTCTTCTGCTGCTAAAAGCAGCAGGGCAAGCAAAAGTGCCAGAAACTTCAATAACATTGACTTGAGCTCGTTAGGCATTGAGATATTACCCACAGGTTCCAGCAATAATGATAAGGACCAGGTGAAAGATATGCAGCTGCACAACTTTTTAAGCGAAGGGTTTAACGATATTGATGACAACGAAAAATTAGGCGAGATGAGTCTCACCATTAACGATGATCTCATGAATGAAATCTTCGGCGCAAACAGCGCAGGAATGGATACAATGGACAACAAGGACGAGCTATTCAAACAACTTTTGCAGGATTTGGACTTTCAACAAGCTTCAGAAACCCTCAACAGTAATAATGACAACAACAACAGCAATAACAAAAATAGTAATGAGGGCAATGGTTTATTGCCAGAGGTGCCCTTGCTTCCTTCAAGCAACGGCAGCAGTAGCAGTTTGAACAGCAAAAAGGATCCCAACAGAAGCTTCTTAGATCCTAACAGCATTACGCAGTTAAGACCTTCTAAAAAGACACCAGCAGGCTTGAAAACCCAGATTTCAAAGACACAAGAAGCCGAAAAACTCGACTCAAATAGCGACTTGTTGGATGAAGGCGATACCACCATTATGAACACCACCTCTATAGTCGAGTTCGAAGAGAACGAGAAAAGACGGTCGGTATATTCGAAGAACGGTGGCTTGCCTAACACCGATAACTTGATTGATGAGCTCAATAACCCTGCAACGGCTCTTGAGCTTCCAAAACTCAAGCCTTTTAAGCCTTCGCCATTGTCTACAAGCTACTCTAAGGGTGATCTTTCTAGTGGTCAAAAATCGCCTAAGCTTGGCTCTCCGAGCCGTATTTGCAAGTCGAAATTCACTAATAGCGGAAGTGCCAGTTCTTTTAAGTCAATTCCGGTGCTCAACGAAAAGCTTTCGTTTTTCAGTGACGATTCAAATGTTATGAGATCACCAATAAGTCAGATGTCACCTGTCTCCCCAATGAGAAACGTTTTGCTTCAGTCTCCTACTAACGCCTCTTTCAATCAGTACCCTTATGGGTCCCCTGTTAGAGAAACAAATTTTTACTTGACCAAGGCTGAGAACGAGAACAATGCCTACATTGTTAAGACTCAAATGCTTCCTGGAAATGCACCTCCACCTATGTATTTTGATGGCTCCAAGTATGTTCAATTTCCAAACCCAACACCCCCAGAATCTCCTACAAAGCACATGTCGGGGATGCAATTATCATCGCCTATGCATACTAAGCTCCAGATGCCTGGCGATCTTCAGCAGCAAAACGGCGAGTTCGTGTTGAAACCTGCTCCTAATGGGAGAAAAAGAGTTGCGACATCGCCAAGATCCAAAACCGGTTGTTGGACATGCAGAATCAGACATAAAAAGTGTGATGAAGGCAGACCTGTGTGCCTGAACTGCGCAAAGATCTCTTTGAAATGTGATCAATATTACGATCCAAAACCTTCGTACATGACTGATGAGGAAGAGAAAAAGAAGAAGCTTGCTGAAATTGCTTTCATTTGGAAGACCTTCGGGAAAAAGACCAAAAAGCTCAACACTAGCAACAAACCCAACCTCGACAACACAGCTGAAACTGATTCTGACTCCATCAAAAAAACAGCTCAGACTGACTCGCCTATTTGTGACAAAGAGAATCTTAAATCTCCTCTTAATTAATACCAAAACTTCAAAAACAGTACCAACATCAGTATATTCTTTATTCTTACTCTTTATTTTTACTTACTCTTCGTTCCGAGTTTCACAATTCTGTTTCCTTCCTGTGATCTTCTATATTATTCGTTTTCATTTATTTTTATATCGATAGGTTAATCAATGGTTTTCTTTTAATTTCTTCTCAAAAGAGCTAAAACTGTACTCCTTGAGTTAAAATCTCTTCAAAACAACTCTCGTTCAGTTGTCTCGAGTCTCTTCAGGATAATTATTTTGCTTGCCTCTCTTTTGATCGAAAGCTTGACAACACTCTTTCGCAGCTTTGTGAGATGCTACACTTATATCAATTTTGAAGATCTTCAGTATGGTTGTGAGCACATGTATGATATTGAAATTGGTAAAAATTTTCTGCAAAAAATTTTTGAAGTCTCGAAATACACTATCATAGACTGATAGGCAGCATAATTCCAGAAGATATCTTAATATTAACGCAAAATCAGTCTTTTTGACCCAAAAGTAGTGTGCAGAAATGGTTCAACAAGACGCTATTTTTATTGGTGCTAACGCACAAATAGATGTCAGCGACTTTTCGTCCTTAAAGAGAACATTTGCATTTGGAGCAGGCAAAGTCATCGCTTTATGGAATCCGTTCAGTACTAGTCATGAAGGAGTATATAAGACTTTGATTGGACACACTGGCTTGGTGACATGTGTGAGTTTTATTACAGTTACTGGCAATAACGGTTCCCCGGATCGGGAATACTTAATTTCAGCTTCAGAGGATAAATCAATCATAGTCTGGAAGTTTTCAGAGGATGGCACCGTTACCTTGGCCCAAAGAATAATTGACTCACATAAACACTCTGTAAACTGTTTATCTGTGGAAAAGGATGTTTTTGTTTCGGGAAGTGCAGACGGAGCTGTTTCTATCTGGACTTTTGCAGACAATACTTCAGACGAACAGTTGGTAAAAAATTTGCATACTTTTGAGGTCAGAACAGGATTTTATCCTCTTACCGCCTGTCTTCAAAAATTGGCTTCTGATAAATACATATTGTTCGTGGGTGGAACAGATACTAAGATTTATGTTTACAGTTTTTCGGTAACAGGTAACTCATCAAATATCGAAGGTTTTACACAAGCTGCAGTTCTTCCGGGTCACGAGAATTGGATCAAATCCTTGATCATTAAGCCAACTAGTCCGGACGGTGTCGAATACTTAATTGCTAGTGGAAGCCAGGACAGATATATTCGTCTATGGAAACTAGCATTGAATGAAAGAATTGATCACTCTGATGAGGACTCTACATATTTGACTCTTTTGAGTAATAAAAAGCACAAATTCTCCATAACCGGCAGTATTGTTTTGAAATGTGCTATAAACTTCGAAGCATTAATTTTGGGACACGATGATTGGATTTCATCGTTGAATTGGAACCCACGTGGTGGAATCCAGTTGTTATCGGCTTCTTCAGATACTTCCATCATGATCTGGGAACCAGATGCCATATCAGGAGTGTGGGTGACAACAACCAGACTCGGTGAGCTAAGTATCAAAGGTGCCAGTACAGCAACAGGAGCTTCTGGTGGTTTCTGGTCGTCATTTTGGTACTACGATGAACAAACTGCCAAAGAATACATATTCACCAATGGTAAAACTGGTGCTTGGAGGGTGTGGTCCAAGTCAGATGATATTAAGACGTGGACTCCTGAAGTTGCAATCACCGGACCTGTGCGAGAAGTGACTGACATATGTTGGTCTACCAATAATGATTACGTTCTTTCGACGTCTCTTGATCAGACAACCAGACTTTATGCTCCTTGGATATACGACGAAAGAGAAGGCAAAAAAGCCTGGAAAGAAATGGCAAGACCGCAAATTCATGGATACGATATGATATGTGTGTCCAGCTTGTCGGAAAACCAGTTTGTTTCAGGGGGTGATGAGAAAGTGATCAGAACTTTCAATGAACCTAAAAGTGTTGCTCATATCCTTAAAAAGTTTTGTGGTATCGACTCAAATGACGATGCAACCGGTCAAAAGTTGCAGGACATGCCTGAAGCTGCTTCCTTACCTACTTTAGGCTTGTCAAACAAAGCAGAAACTCATGTTGAAGCGGATGTTTCCGACAAGGATGTTCCTGGAACAACAGACGAAGACAATAAAACACAAGCTGAAGAAATCCAGAATATATCTTTTTCAACTTTAACCGAGTTGAAAACACCTCCTCTTGAGGACCATCTTCAGAGACACACGCTTTGGCCTGAAATTGAAAAGCTTTATGGTCATGGATATGAAATCGTTACCATCGATACATCGCACGATCGCAGATATATCGTATCCTCATGTAAATCTAACAACGTCACGCATGCCGTTTTGAGGCTCTTTGATACTAAAACCTGGTTGGAGGTCAAACCAGCCTTAGCTCTCCATAATTTGACAATTACGAGGTTGAGGTTTTCAAAAGATGATCGCTACATTTTGTCTGTCAGCAGAGATAGAAAATTTGGTATCTGGGGACAAAATGAAATTCAATCTGGCTACACGTTGAGTATAGCTAACGAAAAGGCTCATTCCCGTATAATCTGGGACTGTGACTGGGCTCCCAAATGCTACAACGAGGAATACATATTTGCCACGGTATCTAGAGACAAATTGGTCAAAATTTGGCAAATCACCAAAGACGTCAAATTTGTGCAGCTATCCCAGATATCTCTTGACGGTCCAGTGACTGCTGTCAGCATTCTTGATAACTTTTTTGGTTTTGAAAATGGTGACGGATTCTTCACATTGAGTGTCGGTCTCGATAATGGTTCTATCTTTATCCTCAACTACTTTGTTGGATCTAAGGTATTGAAAATAGTTCAGGATTTGGGAGGTTCTATTGCACCAGGAGGTAGAATTAACAGATTGAGCTGGAGTGGCAAACAAGTTGACGATAATAAGTTCACTTTGGCTGTAGCCAGTGCTGATCATTCCGTGAGAATTTACTCTTTCAATAGAAAAGAACTTGTGGCTCAATCGGCTTTCAAATGAAGCATCAGGAATCGGAAAACTGGTAACTATTATATATTGACTTTGAATTCAAGGATTTATTTATATGTGCGTGGCTAATATGAGAAATGCGTGATGTTTTAGAAAATATTGCTTGTCACAATAAGTTTTGTCAACTATAGTAGCACCTCTCCGTGTTGATAGTTTCAGTCTGATTTCGTACCATTCTGAGCAACTTCTAGAAACTCGAACACCCTAGAAGTCCCATAATCCTGAAAATATTTCAAATGATCAGGGTCATTTACCATCAATTTTCCAGAAACAGAGCCAACAACGTTTTTCTCTCCCATTGCGAGAACCATTCCCACCGGCAAGTTCTTGACGTCAACGGGTCTTAAGTCACCTCTAGAAACCTCTTTCACGAATTCAAAAATATCCTTAGCAGCAATCTTAGACAAGTTCTCACCTGCTATTGCTCCTAAATGAAGAGCCATACCAGCTGTTTTGAAAACGTCTAATGAGACAATATCACCGACAGCAAATATGTTGCTAAAGTTCTCGAGCTGTAGAATTGTGGTCACTTTCACCTCATTCTGATCGTTCAAGGATTTTCTGAAGACTGATCCAGGGTAGTCTAAGTAACTGGTATTATTCTTTTTATAGTTGCACCAATGAACCAAATCAGAATCTATGGTCTTGTGAGCAGGATTATTGGTGACTATAGTATTCTCTTTTGTATGTTTCAAGACTCTCGTATTCAAATATAACTCAACACCTAAACTCTTTAGCATTTTCACACACTCTTCTTTGAAATCCTCCCCTAATTTCTCTTCTGGAGGCAATAACGAATGAGGATGAATTAATCTGACCAGTTTATCCCGATAGGTGGTTTTTATCTCTGAGGCAAGCTCTATTCCGAGCGCACCTCCTCCAATAATTGAAATTGACCGGGCTGTCTTCACCTGTTCTGCTGATATATTCATTTCCTCACCAAAAGACTTTTTGGTGAACCCTTTAGGGTCAAAAGGCCATCTCCGTTCTCTTCCTGTTGCCATTATGCAATAATTGAAATTTGCCTTTTTCTTTACCGATTCGCCGGTCAGAATGTCTTCATATACAACATGATCTTGGTGGAGTTGTTTGCATACACCTTGAGTATGCCTGAATCTAATATCAACCGTACCTTGAGGGACAACTTGCTGGACGTGAGAGGGATAACCCATGCTATCCACTTCACAGTATGTTTGTAATCCAAATGGAGGATCAATAACCGACTTTGGAATTCCGATGATGTTTATAAAACCTCTTCTTGGCTCCAATAGAGTGATATTGATTGTCTTTTCAAACTTTCGAACATCGTGAAAGCTTGATGATAGCTTCTCGATCTCGGCTGGGATGTTTTTTAATAGAGACTTGATTGCCGCAGCACCACCATACGAGCCCCCAATAACAATTATATCGATAACTTTCGAAGAAACTTCTGTCATTGTAGCTACTCGGTGGATATTTGACGCTTTGTATAGTAAGTGTCTTGAAACTTCTACCAAAAAACTACTGACATAGCGCCTGGGGTGCCTAACTGAGAAATAACCATGTATTTATACTGCGATTATGAAATTGCTGCCTCGCTTCGGGTAATTCTGTAGAAATCCTGGCGAGGTGCAAATAGATTGAGTAGTACGAGAACATTTCTCGGTGATTTTCTTTTCATTGTTTTCCAGTAACTTGAACCCCATGTAAGATTACTAGGATTTTGTAGTCGTCGCACATCCTCACCCGGGAAAATCCTGCCACTAAGAATGTTGGGAAGTCGCGGACCGGTATCGGAACATCAATGGATATTTGTCACTACGTACGAGATTTTTAAATAAAGTGACTTTTGCGGAGCTGGATATTTATGGAAGATGGTAATATTAGAATTTTATACAGCTGAATGAAGGTAATGCTAAGAATACTCCCAAGAGGAATAATATACTGTAAAGCGTTGTGTTCTTGTGTATACTTTCAAGGTACTGAAGTTATAACTCCAGGACTCAAAACCCTTCTGATTGTTGTGGTCTGTTGCTGATGCAGTACCCTCTGCTTGATGAGCTGTTCATGTACCTCCTCAACTCTTGCGTAAAGCAATTATACTACAATATGACGTAACATTTGTTCTCACAGTTTCGCCTTTACTTTATTCGTCTGCTTATACAAAAAGATAAATAAAGTCTTTCTCCAACATCCCAGGTCATCTCATCAAATTACCATGAAAATGCTATATCATCATTACCCGAAGATTTGGTATAAAAAAAAATTCTGCTAAAAAAATTTTCAGTCTATCCATCTCCTGTTATAATCAAGCACCTAAATTCTTCCTTCTAGTCGATAATAATCAGCAACCACTGATAAAAACCAAGGAATAACAGAGAAAATATCATTTGACTCAAAATGGTAAGCTTTTCGTGCGAAGTTTGCAATGATACTATCATTAAGAAGAAGTTGGATCAACATACTCAGAGATGCCGTGGTGCTTATTTCACCTGCATAGATTGTTCTACAACCTTCCAAGGAACCGACTACAGACAACACACACAATGTATCACGGAAGACGAAAAATACCAAAAAGCGTTGTATAAGCCGAAGAAAAAGAACGCTGCCAAGGCTAAGGCTCAGACTCAGGCTAAAGCCCAACAAAAGTTAGCCCCAAAGACTGAACAAAAACCTGAGCCAAAGCCTGAACAAACGCCTGAGAAGGCCGCCAAAGCCTCTAAATCTGACAAGAAGACCATCGATATCAAAGGATACGTCAACAACAAAGACAACCTTTACAAAATCCTCAAAAACATCAGCAAAAAGGAGAAAATCAACAAGAAGGATTTTTTGAAGAAATTGAAGGTCACCAAAGACGAAGATGGTAACATCAAAATCTCTGTTTAAGCAACATTGTACAATAATAGCTAATTCTCACAGCAATACACGTTGAAGAATAGAAACATTCATTGACTATTAATTCGTTGCTTTGCGTCATATATTTATCGTTGTGTAGTACATTATATAGCAATTTCACAATTGATTAGTCACGACTGTAACTGCCAGGCAGGAATACCACTTCTGTCGAGCTCATCTTCAAGTTTGGCCTTCCCGTTAGCCTTTTCGGAGGGAGTTACTGACCTTGGGGATGCTGAGGCTGATTGTGGCTCAGAAGCTACAGTTGTACTAGGAGATCCATTCCCGTTACCACTTTTAGCGTTTTTTAGTATCTCAGCAGCTGATGGGATAGAGCTTACGGAAGGTAACGATTTTTTACCCGACCGCCTTCCACTTCCTCCTGAATACATACCAGTAGCTGCATCAGGCTTCAATCTTGAATCCATCAATCTTTTGAGGGATGCAAGCTCACTGTTGATTGTGTCCAACTTTGTGTTGATGATATGTTCAATATTCCCATTCTGATACTTGTAATTGGATTTAAGGCTCTGAATTTCTAACTTAATGAGCTTCAAGTCATCGTTATTCTTACTAAGGGTGGTTTCTGAGTTAAATATCATGGTGTTCACTTTACTTATCAAATTATCAATCTTTTGGGAGTTTGCCACATCGTTTTCAGTGAGCCTGCTGTTATTAGCCTCTAAAGTTTCTAATAGTTTGTCAACACGTGCAAACTCCTGACTGATAGTTTCCTTGTCTTTTTCAAGTTGGTTGTATGACTGAGGAATCATAGAAGGAACTATAACATTTTTGAACAAGTAATAGAGACCGTATCCTACGGACACAGTGGTAGTAGCCATGATGAAATAGTCTTTCCAATCCCTTTCAGGAATTGGGGGTGGAGGTGGAGGAAAAACGTCATTCACGCTGCTATTGCTGCTGTTGTTATAGCTGTATTGGTTTCCTTGCGGCTCTTGCTCGTTGTTGGGGTTGTTGTTGACAGATGTGGATGATTTTAAAGCACTGGCAATTTCCTGATCAGTCAATCCTTTTGACTTCAAAAAATTCACCTTCTTATCCAATGGCGCGCTGGAAATTTTCGGATTCTGCAAGAAATCAACAGCGCTGTTGATCAAGTCCTCCCTTTTTGACATGTTGCGTGTATATTTTGGCTGTTGTGGGATTCAATGAGTGTGATTGAGATTGTATTGCTGTATGTCTTGCGCTCCTTTTGTCTCTGATCTTTTTTATCTTTTCTCGATCCATCAGCCTTTTTTTATGGAGAAGTGGTTCGGTGCTCCAAACCTCCATAACAGGAAGACCGGTTACAAATGACGAAAAGGGCGATAAAGTAATTGGTTGGTGTTAGTAATTTTGGGATGTTGCCTGCGATGTTGTGAAATTCAACATGAACCAGAGGAGGTGCGTCATTATGAGATTTGGAATTACTTTGGAGATGTGTGAGGATTGGGACAGCAGTGATAAGTGAAATTGATACGTACATTGAGTGCCTGTATCTTTACTATTTTTTCCTGGTAATGTGTGCTTTTGAGAATTTTTTTTTTGATTATTGGAAATTTTGAATAAGTAAGAAGAAATACTAAAGTTAATGAATTTGGAAATGCAACAACAAAAAAAAATTAAACACATTAATGAAATAAATCCAATCAAAGATTTCTTTCAATGGAAGAGTCTCTTAATTGGCAAATTTATTTTAGATGATAAGAAGTAACGATGGTGTACTTACTTGGATCTATTTGAAAAATCCTGCCTGTAAGGGTACACTCGTCTACTAAAGTCTACACTCGTCTACTAAAGTCTACACATCATAATAAGCTTGGACCAAAAAGTCTTAGTCTGCATACGTTCATTAAGCTTCCTAAAATAAAAGGTCATACGAGGGTGGTAACTAAATTCTTCAAAGAATACTAAAGCTCCAAAAATCTCGAGAACTTGCTCAGCACACTCTTTTCATCACTCAATTTAGGCGCTGCTATGGAGATATTAACTCTGAGTTTCGCGACTTCATTGAAGATCTCGCTTTGAGAAGTGATCATGTTTTCTTGGATCGAATCGTTGCCAGAACCACCTAATAAGTGTATTTTTCTCTTCAATTCTCCGTAATATCGTAGCTTTTGGCGTAAATAAAATATTCTTTTTCTTTTGAGACGTAACTCTTTCCTGAGATCCGTATATTGGAGTATTTTCTGCTTGATTTCTCTACGCTCCACATTTTCAATCTCAATAACATCGTCGTCATCTTCCGAATCACTAACATTGATGATCTCCTGTTTATTGAGTTCTTCACTCACGCTTCGAATCTGCTTGAAATATAAGTATTTGGCACTGGGCAACCCTTTGATAACCTCCAATATTTTCTCTAAATTCTCTTTATGATCCACATAGTTACTGAGAGGAATAAGAACTCCACTGGAGTCCTTCAATCGCTGTAGGCTCTGCTTTTTCTGCAACTTCTCATAGTGTAGTATCTGCAACGCTATTTGGCTTGACGCTTGTTTGGAGTACGCCGTTCTATTGTGACTCCGTAGTATGGTGTTTATTTTCACAACCAACTTGTCTATATCCTTGGACAGGTCCTCTTTGCTTGAATTCCTCTGAACGATCTCCTTTTTTCTTTCTAAAACGAATGGTTTCTTGAGAATCTGAACTTGCGAGTCTAAGAACTGCAGAATATAGTGGTATGATTTTTCATTGTACTGAGAGAGCTTCTCGGGCATTGCGCAATTATTAGTCTCAGATACCACAAAACGTGGTTGAAGTGATACTTTCTTTTATTGGTGGGCGGCTTAAATTTGCGTCTCCTCTGCTAGAGGCTTGTTTATCTTTAGTCAAGGTCTATCAAAGACCGTATTTTTGCTTTTTTAGAGAAATCATTATTACCGTGTTTATGGTATATAATCATACAAATCCGAATATTGAAACATTAAAAACAATCTCCCTCTCGGATCAGCATACCACCTTATTTACAGTATACGTGAATTCTTTCTCAAAACATAAATAAGTACAATTCACGAAATGAATAGTGTTGCAAAAGAGTTTCTAGCTCGTTTCAAGTCAAGTGACAACAAAGCGAACCGTCCAAAGATCAATCTTTATGTTCCATGTCGCACATTTATTCAGAATGAAGAAAAGCTCAACAATGCGGTACAACATCACAACGACTGGTGGAGCCATTATTTTGATGTGGACAAGGAGTTGATACAGAAAGAGCTTGATGATCATAGGAACGGAATCTGTGAGCATAATTATCCGTTAACTCATGAGTCAATCAATAAGTTTAAAAACTATCAGGCCAACTTTTCAAATACTTTCAAGGCAACCTTGGATACAAAACATAGTGAAAAGGTCGAAGGAAAGGATTTTAAATTCAGAATCAACAGTTCAAAAAAGGAGTGTGTTCTACGTCCTGGGGAAGTCAAAACTCTAGTTGACTTTAATCCAGAAAAATCAGATTTCAACGCAGCATCGAGGGACACGATGTTGATCAATGCGGCAGGAAAGGTAACTGCAATCAACTGGATAGACAACGACAAAGAGTATGTTGGCTTTGACAATTATTTATGCGTTGCTACGATAGGAGAGGAGGATGGTGCCATGTTTAGTGATGCAATTGCTCTTTTAAGTGACCCCGAATCTCCAAGAATGAAGGAGGGAATAACCACAAGATTGAAAATCTACAAGTTTTCGTCGGATTCAAACACCATGACTTTGTTCTCCGAGTACGTATTCGAAAAATTCCATGCAATAATGGACATCAAGACAATTCCTGTACGCTACGAGGGCGAAAAAGACGGAATTCTAGCAGGCCTATGTCTCCTTCTATCCAACGGATCATTGAGCTTTATGGAGGTTGTAAATCACGGAAAAGAAGAACAGCGCTTCTTTGTGCAGTCTCCAGGAATATCCTTGAAGCTTCCATATCCTGCTAAGATAAGTGCATTTGACTTTGCAGAAAACTGTAAGATAATATTCGGCACTACTACGGGTAGCATTGGAGAGTATGATATTGACAGTGACATTGATAGCTTCGAAATTCCCTCGTTTCTTGTCCTGAAACACATTGGAGCTATAAGGGAACTTTATGTGCATCGAGCACATCCCAAATACAACAATCATTTGATATATCTTATTCCTTACTACGGGGAGGTGACGCTTACTGACTACAACGATCTCAAATTCAAAAACTTTAATTATCAATTCAGGCAGGTCTATATGGAACGTACTGGCTGTTATGTTCCGTGTGCCGACACCTTGCTTTTGAACCATCTCCGTTCTCTCAAGCTCATGTCAACCAAACAGCTCAACTACGATATGAATCTCCTTGCCAACAACCCGAGAAGCGTGCACGTTACTTCACTAAGTAGCTCTTATTACCACCCGTTTGTTTTGGCAGGATCCGACAACGGAGACGTGTTGGCGTGCAGTGTTGTGAGGGCCAATTTCGTGAGTAGAAAGGGAAAACAGAGTGGAATGAAACCGGTCAAAATTCTAGGCGTAGAATATAATGCGAATCTCGATTTATACAAATTGTCTTTCAGTTTAGGACTTAGGTCTTTCTGCTATACAGACGTGTCGAACGTGAAGTATGTTACTGATCCAGATGCCAAATCGTCTCCTGTGGAGGTGCCAAAAATCATTCCTCAAGGCCGGACTCATCTTGTCCGGAAAAAGTCGATACAAAGTCAAATGAACACAATAGAAGGCCAATTAGTCAACAGCGATTATGAAATGGGTCTTGGATTTGTTGCTAATAATTACAATATGGCGGTAACCCATTTGCTGATGTGTCCAAATATTCAAAGCAGCCAATGGTATGCCGCAGGTTTGCTTGACGGAGTGATATTCTTAAACAAGCTTTATACAACCCACGAGGACGTTGTGATATCCTAAAATTAGGCATCAAGCGGTAAATACGGGAAATAAATATGATCATATCGAATGAGTAGTGTTATTAGTATGTACAAAGGATAACATTAGGGAATTCCCAAATATAGACAGACAAAAGATAATCCTAATATCCCTTTCTTTTGGCGTCTTTGACAATATTGAGTAACCTTTTCACACCGCTGTTGAAGTTGGCTCTATTCTTTCTTGACTGTTTCAAGTATCTTTTTTCACCAGGTCTAAGATGGAATAACTGTTCTTTGACCTCACTGAACACCTTATTTCTGGCATTGATACGGTTGAGTTCTCTTAATGCCTGTGAAAGATCCACTCCTTTGGATATAGTCACACTTCTTCCAGCCCCAGGGCCTGTGTATGGGACGTTGCTTGCCTTGCGAAAATAGTCTTCTGGACCCATCTGGAATCTTTTAGCGAGCATACGGTTTGACACGTTCGATATAGAGTCATCAAAGTTCACTATGTTCTTGAAAGAGTTGTCATTTATGGTTCCCTTGTCCTTGACTTTCTTCAAAAGGTTGAAGAGTGTGGCATTGGTGCTTTCAGCATTGGATTGTTCTGCATAATATCTAACGGCCACTTTGAACGCTGGCTGGTTGGAACCAGCACATCTTTTGGAGAGAAGACCTAACATTCCGTTTTCCCTATTATACCTTCGTTACTGGATAATTTCAGATCTTTCCAACTCGTTTCCGCTCAAGCTCTATTCTAACCGATCTGTTCAACAATCACATACAAAAAAATTTTCGCTTTTTTCAATCATCATTTTTTTGATTTTGAGCCGGGGTTCACAACCATACATATAACTAAGCTCGATGAAATCATCAGCAACATCGATCACAATGAACAGATATTGCTATAAAGTCGAGATCAACTTAAAAGTGCATCTCAGCTATTTTTACCATCATGTCTACCATTCAACCTACGCTTTGCTGAAAATAAGATACCCTGAAGATCTATTATACACTACATTTATTTATACCATAGTAAAAATACATAAATGCTAAGCCATTAAAATTGTGAGAAAGAAACAAAACCGAACCCGTCATAAAGAAAATTATAATTCTTGAGAAGCTTTTGGCTTGGAGGTCTTCTTTGGCAACAAGTTTTGGTGAATGTTTGGCAAAACACCACCCTCAGCAATGGTGACGTGACCCAACAACTTGTTCAATTCCTCATCGTTTCTGATGGCCAACTGCAAGTGTCTTGGGATTATTCTGGTTTTCTTGTTATCTCTGGCAGCGTTACCAGCCAATTCCAAGATTTCAGCAGCCAAGTATTCCAAAACAGCGGTCAAGTAGACTGGAGCACCAGAACCAACTCTCTGAGCGTAGTTACCCTTTCTCAACAATCTGTGGACTCTACCAACTGGGAAGGTCAAACCAGCCTTGGAAGATCTTGTTTGGGAAGCTTTTTCAGTAGTTCCTGCTTTACCACCTTTACCACCGGACATTGTGTATTATTGTTGTTATTATTGATTAAAAAAGACTTAAAAAAGGTATATTCTTGGAATATAGGGATAAGTGTTTACTGCGCAAGAAGTTATAACAAAAAAAGCATAGCATTTGAAAGTATGCGAGGTAATTGTGGGACAGCCCTAATATTTATATGTTGGTTGTGCTGTCTGCAGGTCTTGCCAATGTTGAAACATTCTGGAACGGGAAGATACCGTGCTGAGATATTCGCTAACAAAACGGGGATGTCGCGAAAAATTAATTTTTTTCTATCTATGCGCGCACCTCTATGCTACGCGTCTCCGCGAAAAAATAGGTCCTGTATATTTTCACTAGCGAATGTTATGGCACAAACAGTTGGTTTCAAAAGTATCAGTTTGTGACAAGAGCACCCATCTAGATATCTATTTAAACACAGGTGATTCCGGTATCCTGACGACTGCGCGACTTTTTTATTTGAATCTTTTGACTTTTCCGTTATTCTGTTCCCACACATAGTAACCTATATCAAACTACTACCTACTCAACAACACACAGACAAAATGGCCCCAAAAGCTGACAAGAAACCTGCCTCCAAAGCCCCAGCTTCCAAGAAGCCAGCTGCTAAGAAGACTGCTCCAGCCCCAACTGACAGCAAAAAGAGAACCAAGGCCAGAAAAGAATCCTACAACACCTACATCTACAAGGTGTTGAAGCAAACACATCCAGATACCGGTATCTCCAAGAAGGCTATCTCTATCATGAACTCGTTTGTTAACGATATCTTCGAGAGAATTGCTTCCGAAGCCTCCAAATTGGCTGCTTACAATAAAAAGTCCACGATTTCTGCCCGTGAGATCCAGACTGCCGTGAGATTGATCTTGCCAGGTGAATTGGCCAAACACGCTGTTTCCGAAGGTACCCGTGCTGTCACCAAATACTCGTCTTCTGCTTAATTTTTGATCCTCAAGCTTATTTTTGTTACTTTTTCGATATTTTTTTAATGATGGGTTAAATAGTTGATCTAAATGGATTGTGTATAGTAGAATATAAATGTTTTTGAATCAATGTAGGTGATGCGAAGATATGTATTCCGTTCTAGCATTCTAACTGCTGTGTAGTTCAGGCGCCGCTGGCGATATAGGTATCAAAGAAGAAAAAGCAGCACGGCATAAACCCAGCCTCGAAGATTATCGGGGGTTCATTTGTAATTTTAGCGAGACCACGATCGATTTGCATCGAGGATACTGAGTGTCCAAAGGTGTATCATTCCGCATATGTGCCTATGGTTCAGTTTAGAAGGAGCGGTGTACCGCTACAGTTGGTGGATAATTGACTCCCTTCTTGGCTGAACTTAGTCGCTATTCTGGTATTTGGAAGTCCGTAGATGGAGTCCAGGAGGGAGGAATGCATGTATTGGAATTAGGCAGAGTAGGATCAGAATTTAATAATGTGCCGACGTTAGTGGGATAATGGTGAAACCAGCTCTCTGAAAAGGATGGCTGATGACAGATGCTGGAAGTGAAGAGCATACATATATGTATATTGAGTTAATACGAGTTGATATACTGAGTTAATATATAGTACAATCTCAAAATATTCCAAAATATTTTTTTGCATGGCAAACATCAGTCAAAACATCATCCCTGTCTGAAAGAGGAGCTCGAGGAGGTGAAGAATGAATCGTACGCCGGGTCGTTGGACACCACGTCCGAGTCAATAATGGCGGACGACGTCGCGTCGGCAGCGTCAGCCGCTGCCGTAGCCGCAGCGTACGACGTGTTGATGAGCCCAGCTCTGCCCTTGTGCCTGCTGCGCAAGGAGGAGAAGTACTTGTCGAAACTGGAGTCCAAGTTCTTCAACTCCTTGAAACGGTCCGAGTTCAAAAGAACGCTGTTGGACTCGGAAATGAACATCATCATGAAGTTCTTGAAGTAGAAGTGAGATTTGGGGAAGTGCTGCGCCGCGTGCTTGCCCATAAACGCCTTTACATCCGAGTTCAAGAAGCTCGAGATCCTGAAAAACTGGTCGAAGTCAAAGTCCTTGAACCGCGTGTCCACGGCACTGTCGGAATCCTCGCTGGCGCTGTTGGGCTGCGGGTCCACCGCGCCGGTGGTGGCCATGTTCAAAGGGTTTGCCGGCACGCCGACTATCCGGGCGCGTTTGCGGGGATTTCCGTCCTCCTCGCCGCTCTTTGCGCCGGCCTCTGCGTGCTCCTGCATCCTGCTGATGATGGCGGTTTCCTGCTTGACAAAGCGCACGATTTCCTCGTCGGAGAGATGCCGGTTGAGCACGTACTCGTGGTTGGGGAACAAGATGTCCTCGACCTTCAAGGGGAGGTAGTCCGCAGGGGTGGGGGTGGTCAAGGAGAGGTACGGCTTGCGTTTTTTGAGCTCAAGGAGGTTTTTGAGCTCGAACGCCTTCAACGTCTTCAACATCTTGTACTCGCGGAGATAGTCCGAGAACACCACCGGGTTTGCGGGGTTTGCCGCGTCGTTCAAGTTGACCTCGGTCAAAAAGGGCAAGATGTCGCTGTTGCGGAAACAGCTCGAGAAGATGTTCTGTCTGGTGTGGCGCGCGTCCTCGCCCAACGCGCCGGAAACCGTGTGGGAGTTCTCGTAGCCGGCGTTTTCGCTGCGCAAGGACTCCCACGCGTCCTGGAGAAAGTGGATGAGCTCGGCCTCGTCCACCTCGTTCATCACGGCAATCAAGGCCTCCGCGGAGAAGTCGCCAAAGGCGCCGTGGTTCTCCGCACACATCAACCGCAGGAGATAGTAGTCAAAGAGACTGGCCTTGAAGTAGGACTTGAAGATGCGCGAAATGCCCAAGCTGATGGGCTGGATCTCGAGCTTGCCGAGCTTTTTGGCGTTGCTGTTGAGGAGCACCACGTTCTTGGTCTTGAAGTTGAAGTTGTTGCTGCGCTCGGGGTCCTGGAGGATCTCCGTCAAGCTGGCAATGTTCCTGTTGAAGAGCTCCGTCGGGTACGACAAGTACAGTATGAAGTTGGGGCTGAAGTACACCAACCGGATGTGCGCAAGGCTCTCCGGGGGGATGATGTGCGCGTACAACGTGTCCACAAGCACGGCTATGCGCCGCTCGGGGGTGCTCAGGGCGATCTCGTTGTCCCAGGCGCTCATGTACAGCTGGAATATGTCGGTGGTGATCGCCGCAGAGAGGTGCAGGAAGTAGTTGTGGAAGTGGCGCACCCGGAGGGCCTCGTGGTACAGCTTCTTGCCCACTATCAAGGGCGCGCGGAAGTCGCTGCCGTCCGCGTTCACGCAGAGGCCTACTAGCAACTCCTGCACACGCACACGTGACTCGTCGAACTTCTTGATCCCGGGGAGCCCCGAGGAGACCTTGAGCTCGTCGAAGTGGTAGATGTCGCTCATGCGGTAGCCGCGGAGGATGTCCTTGATGCGGATTTTCTCGCTGGCGATGTGCTTGAGCGAGAAGATCCGGTCGTGGTCCGCGAAGAACCTTGCGATCAAGTTTTTCTTGGCGGCGTTTTTCTTCTTGAAGTGGTGCAACCAGCCGTTGGACCGCTTGGCCTTGGCCACGTCGAAGTTGGGGTCGATCAAGAGCGCGTAGGTCTCGAACTTCTTGAGCAAAAAGCGCTCCGAGACCTGGTCCAGGCTCTTCTCGTAGAGACACTGCTCGTAGAAAAGCTCAAGCGCCCGGTTGGTTTCGGGGTTTTTCACGTTGGGCTTTGTCTTGTAGACGTTTCTGTGGGTGAAGTTGACGGTTTTGAGGTCCTGCCGAAGCTTCGGCTCCTCCTTGATCCACCGGTTGAACGACGACTTGGTTATGGCGAACTTGCGGAACTGCTGGAAGTGCTTGACTGTCTGCTGCTGCGACTTGCGCTCGCTGGCATGGTACCAGTCGAGGACGTCGATTTTCTGCTGCAACGTGGCCCGCGGCAACTTCCCCGACACCGTCGCAGGCTCCTCGTCCGCGAGGGCGGTTTCTGGCGGCTCCGGCGCCGCCACACTGGGCGGAACAAGCACGCGGTTGAGTCTACGGAGAGCGGTGTCGATTTCGCTGTTGCGGGTCGTGCCGTTGTCCGCAGAGAGCGCAGGCGACCGGCCTGGCGATGCACTGGCCACACTGGCACTGGCCGCCGCCGCCGCAGAGGCGGAGATCGACCCGCCGTGGGCATTGCCTACACTGTTGGCTGCACCTTCGCTGACGTTTGCACTGGCAGTGGCATTGGCTGCGTTTCCGCTGTGCCCGCCGTCGGGCGCAGGCGCCTGGCCCTGGCCAAACTGCTGGAACGTGTTGTAGGACCCAAACCGGAAGTCGAAGTTGTTGGAATCAAAAGGCTGTTCCATGTTGCAACTGGGAAACTATATATATGGAGTCAGTGAGTGGCTATCGTAAGAATTGCGATGTAGAGAAAGCAGACAGGCACAGTGCTGCATATAGGCAAAGAGAGGGCAGGTTGAGGGCTCACAATGGGCGCGGTACCAACATATAGTGTCTTACACACGCGTAACTCTCTGCTCTTGGCCATGTAGCGAGCTGTACCTCTCCCATCCAGTTTCGTTTTCAAAAAAAAGCATTCTCATTTTCAGAAAGGAGAAAAAATCAGACCTGGAAACCCCACCTTGGTGCGTCGCTCCCTGGAAAAAAGAGAAATCGGTAGACCCGCACGCCAGGCCTGCACAGCAGAATCGCAACTTTGGGGAGATGGGGTCACGTGTTGGCGATGGGGGTTTTTCGCCACAGGCACTTTATCAGGCTCCACAGGGGGCCCCAATGCGGGTAAACAAGCACAGTTCACATAATACTGCATCCACCACCGTGACACCACAGTAATGCCAAAGAAAATAACACCAGAAGCACCAAAAACCGCCGCCAGGCGGCACCAACCAACGGCAGCAGGGCGGCCTTTTGTGTGCCCGTGAGAATGGATTTTTTCAGTCATCGGAACGCGAATTTCGCCCTTGTATTTTGGTAAAATACTTCTCTGAATCAGCTACTGAGAATCAGAATTCATTGAAACCACTATCATAAGAATCGTCAGAGAGTTTTGTGCTACTGGGCAAGATTTCAAACCAGAAATTGCCCAGGGCATGCTGTAAATCGCATTTATAGTCGCAATACCAATCCTGCGGCACCCTTTCAGCTTAGGATCTCACTAGTCACGTGATTGTTTTTACAGCCATAGCGTAAATACAGCCATAGCGTAAATACAACCATAGCGTAAAGACAGCCACAGCGTAAATACTACAACCACTAAGTAAGCAATATCCACCTCTCAAAACAATGCTTATCGCACCTATCATACATCAATCCTGTCTAATTACATCCTACAGCCGCTCAATCCCCCCTTCTAAGCATCAATGCTTATGGCGCCCATTGTATATTTATCCTCTTAGATACAAACCACAACCACTCAATAATCTTCGCCCCTCGAAACTACCTCTTTCACGTTAGGACGGAGCAATATCGTGTGTTCGAACTGCGCAGTGTAGGATCCCTTTTTCTCCATCAAAGGTGGATAGGCCTGGACAGCTCCTGATCTCACCAAGTTGTTCAAAGCAAACAAGTACTTCTCCTCACCTGCGCGTTCCAAGTAACGTCTGCACCATGGAAGAGTCCCGAAGTTCTTGTCGATCTTCTTCAAAAGACTCTTGGCAGTGGCTAGTGACAGGACCTGGCTGAAGGCATCGTTATTCATGGCATAATGGGAACATTCTCCATCTGAAAACACATATCCATAGCCATTGATAGACCCAAAAGTTTCAATAGCAAAAACCTCGCCTTCTTCCATCTTGGTCTCGTCTCCGTTCTTCACTATAGGCACGGTTTTACCCCCATGGATCTTGAAGTCACCAATGTTATGGCCACTCAAGTTTCGTATGCATTTGACAGGATAAACCTTGCCATCAAGCTCCACCTCGTGACTCTCCATCACCTCTTCGACTGCCTCACCGATATCGGTCAATCTGACGTCAATACCCGCTTCTTTGATACCTGTGTTTGTCGCAGCTTTCACAGCAGCAAGAAGGCCGTCGTATTTAGGGTCGAAAGTATGCGTAAAGGCACAATCGACAATATGTCCATTGACATGCACTCCAATGTCCACTTTCATGACATCTTCGTACTTCAACACAATATTGTCCCCGCTGTTAGGAGTGTAGTGCGCAGCACAGTCGTTCAAGGAAAGCCCTGTTGGGAACCCAATTCCCGCCTCCTTGGTGTGTACGTTGTCTGTGAAAGTTCTGATAGCGTTTTCGATAGTGTCTGCGACTTCAATCATAGTCATTCCGGGCTTGATGTTGTTTCTTGCGTGTTTTCTGACTCTTCTATGGATCTCGGCCCCTTTGCGGAAATCGTTCCATTTTGTCTCCTCAAGCTGGCGGTCCAAGTATCTTTTTTCCTCGTCGGTGGTTCTGAAGTTGTTGCTGTCGAGATACTCAACGATTTCGCCCTCAGGGTACTTCTCATCGGGATAGAACTGTTTGATCGGCACCACAGATTTCTTCTTCTTGCTGTGTTTCTTCTTCTTCTTCTTCTTCTTCTTCTTTTTATCCCCCGAGTCCTCCCCCTCTACTTCTTCGACATCTTCGACATCGCTAGTTTCGACTGATATTTGTTAGCTATTGGCGGAAATTATATGGATTGAGTCTTGAAATTACATACCCTTGAGTTCAGAGACGTCCTTCTGTAGTTCCTGAACGGCCTGTTCTTCCTGCACTGGTGCTGTCTGTTCAGTCATGGTTTATTGCTGGACTTCTAATATTGCAGTAGACGTTATTTTTGACATGCCAGCTTATGGGAAGGTTAGTGAGGAGCCAGGGAAAAATTTTATGATTTTTTCGATGGGGATCACTGGCTTGCGGGTAAATTTGGCGGGAGCAATTTGGAATGCCCACCGGGGTGATGACATGTTGGGTGGTGGCTCTATAATAAGGCCAGTACCGGTCAACCTGAGTTGAGCACTAGGTTCTAGTTATTGAATTACTCATTTTGTAGCAAAAACGCAACTATTAAATCACAGTTCTCATTGTAAACAGACATATATACACGTAGATTATATCATTATTTAAACAGCATTGTACATCAAAGCTATCATAGCTTTCACCTTAGCATTTGTGCCTCACTTCTCAGAAATGCCTATCAAATTTTTCAATCTTTCCTGAAAAACGTCCGCCTGGACCCTCCCCTGCGTTGCACGCATCGCTTTCCCCACCAAAAACTGCAACGAGTTCAACTTCTTGCCAGCTTTCAAGTTGGCAACGATGTCAGGGCATTCTGCAATGATCTCCTTACAAAGCTCGTCGATTTCCTGCGACAAAGCTACATTACCCTCCAGCGCAGACTCGCCCCCCTCCACCTGAGGAGCCTCGAGGTCATACTCTGCGATCATCTGGTCGATAGACATTTTTTCCACTTGATTCTTTCCGTTTTTGAGACTGTCAAATATGAACGAAAGAAGAAGTTTGCCCGTGGTGGTGGTCAACTTCTTGGTGATGTAGATAGAGTTGATCAAGTCTGAGAGATGTTTTGGAGGAACCGCATCAGTGTGGAACGGAATGCCATATTTAGTGAAGTTTCCCAAAAGCTCGTGAAGAATAAAGTTGCCGGGAATCTTGGAAGGAATGGCCCCCTTGGAAGCCGTAACTGTTTGCTCAAAGACCTTACGGTAGTATGGCAACAAGCCCTGATAATTGTCGCTAACAAGCAACTTAGCGTCCTTCACACGCAAATTATAAGGGCTTGCTATCAACTCGGTGATTATATCGTCTGGAACCACAGAAACGTACTTTTCCTTGATTTTCTGCTCGACCTGCTTGTCAAGCACCACGGGGCTGAGTTCAGGGTCTGGCATATAGCGGTAGTCCACATTAGACTCTTTGGAGCGCAATGAGAGTGTTTTGACTCCGTTCCATCCGCGTGTCTCTTGAGCAATCTTGTTTCCCTTGGACAATTCCTTCACCTGTCTCTTATATTCGTATTTTATGGCATTGACAATGGCAGATGTAGACGAAAGGTTTTTGATTTCCACGCGGTTTCCAGAAACCTTTCCCTGGGTAACAGAAACGTTCGCGTCCACACGCATGGCCCCCGATTCAAGTTCTCCAGTGCACACATTGAGGAACTTGACAAGAGACTGGAATTTTCTCACAAATGCCTTGACTTGCTTGAGGTTTTCGAAATCAGGATTGGTGACAACTTCAATCAAGGGCACATTGGCTCTGTTGAAGTCGGTTTTGGTGAAAGCCGGGGCCTTTGAGGGATCGCATGCCATTGAGAACACATTGGATATTCCCAGGTCGACGTGGATGCTTTTGCCTGTGTCCTGCTCGATCTGCACCTGGTCCAAAGTGATGATCTTTTCGGGCTCATCAATGTCGTCCAACTTTTTGGACAATTTGACAAATCCCTTGAGGCCCAAGGGATTGTATTTCTGGGTGATCTGGTACCCCATAGGCTGGTCGCTGTAGAAGTAGTGTTTGCGGTCGAACGTGGAGGTCAAATTGATTTTTGAATTGAGCGCAATCGCCGCGATGAGCGCAAGTTTGAGGGCCTCGGGATTGAGTCTGGGCTGCGATCCGGGCATTCCAACGTCGAAATAGGAAACCCGGGTGTTGGGAGGCTCATTGAAGGCGTGTGAGGAGAGAGAAAAGAGTTTTTGTTTTGTTTTGAGCTGGCAATGGATCTCAAGCCCGCATTTGAGCTGGTACTGGGCGTCATTTTGGGCTGCGGACGAGCTGTTTCGTTGGAGCTGCATATACCTGCGGGCATTCTGGGCCTCGAGGGCAAAAAGCGTGGGTCTCAACATGGCTGGAGGCGTGATGGCGTCCGCTATGTTATGTATGATATATCAATTACGACTTGTTTGACTTATCTAGCCTATGGCGCGCAGAAAGCATTGGCTCTGAAAATCTGGTAGCGGGTCGATCGCAGGGAAAAAGACGGAAATCGGGAGCCATAGCGGCGGGTCGATATGCTGGGGCAATGTATGCCGCTAACGAACATCTATGTTATGTCATAGACGTATGTCATAGACGTCGCACAAAACACAAGGCGCACAAGGGATGAAGGTGGGCAGGTCTGCGTTGCCTGGCTAAGCCGTAAGGATAGACCCCCAAGGTTCTCACTCGCCCCCAGGCCAATGCCCCGGTCATGGCCCCGGGTAACCTCTCAGTTGCGAGCCCCGCAGGTGGCAGCTGGACGAAAAATTTTTTTCGCAGTGAAAATTTCACATTCACTATGGCGCTAAAAGATGATCCATCATCTACGTATCAGGAGCAGACCCAACACCAAAGCATCACATAGAATTCTTGACAGGAAAACAAAATTGAGCGAGCGACAAACAGGCCTATTTGCACTACCCAAGAAGCTGATTGATCGCACCCAATGAGTAGTATCTAGAAATACCGTAAACCACAAAACACGCAAACACCAGAACAATGAGTTCCGACGACGAATCCGCGCCAGGCGACTTTATGTCGGCCTTGAAGCAGTCCAAGGCCAAGCAAGAGGAGAAGAAGGTGGTCTTGAAGTCCAAGAAGGAGAAGGAGAAGGAGAAGAAGGAGAAGGAGAAGCAGAGAAAGAAGGAGCTTGCCGCGAAAAAGAAGGCCAAGCAACAGGAGCAGAAGCAGCAGCAGCAGGAGCAGAACAAGAAGAACGCCGAGGCCGCGGCCGAGGCCAAGGAGAAGGCTGCGGAGGCCAAGGAGGCGCCTGCTGCGAAGAAAGGCAAGGGAAAGGGGAAGAAGGTTCCGAACGCCGCGATTGCCGCCTTGAAGCGCCAGATGGAGTTGCGCAAGCAGTTGGAGGAGGAGCAGAAGTTGGCGGACGCAGAGGCCGCGCGGTTGGCCAAGGAGGAGGAGGAGCGCGCCTTGGAGGAGGAGCGCAAGCGCGAGGAGCAGAAGCGCATCAAGAAGGAGAAGGAAAAGGCCAAGAAGGAGCGGTTGAAGGCGGAGGGGAAGCTCTTGACGAAGAAGCAGAAGGAGGAGAAGCGCATGCAGGAGCGCAGAAGAGAGCAGCTTTTGGCGAGCGGCGTGGTTGTCGAGGCGTTGCACGGAAAGCCGGAGCCGGAGCGCAAGAAGAAGCCGGTGTACGGGGACAAGAAGAAGCGGAAGGCTGAGGAGGTGAAGGAGGAGGTGAAGGAGGAGAAGAAGGAGGAGGTGAAGGTGGAGGAAGTTGTCCAGGAGGAGGAGGAGGCGTTGGTGGACGACTGGGAGAACATGGCGTTGGAGGACGAGGAGGAGGCGGCCGGCAACTGGGACGACGAGGAGGGTTCCGAGGGCGGTGCGGAGGCCCCAGAGGGCAGCGCAGAAGCCCCAGAGGCTGCCCCAGAGGCCGCCCCAGAGAAGGAGACCACAAAGACCCCTGAGGCCGTGGCCGCCCCCGAAACCGCCAAAAAGGACGCCAAGGGCGACTTGCGGTCGCCCATCTGCTGTATTTTGGGCCACGTCGACACCGGGAAGACCAAGTTGTTGGACAAGATCCGCCAGACGAACGTCCAGGGCGGCGAGGCCGGGGGAATCACCCAGCAGATTGGGGCCACGTACTTCCCAATGTCGGCCATCCGGGCCAAAACAAAGGTCATGGAGGCCTACGAGGCCACCACGGCGTTCGAAGTGCCGGGGTTGTTGATCATCGACACCCCGGGGCACGAGTCGTTCACAAACTTGCGTTCCAGAGGGTCGTCGCTCTGTAACATTGCAATTTTGGTCATCGACATCATGCACGGGTTGGAGCAGCAGACGGTGGAGTCGATCCGGCTCTTGCGGGACCGCAAGGCGCCGTTTGTGGTGGCGTTGAACAAAATCGACCGTTTGTACGACTGGAAGGAGACCCCAAACAACTCGTTCCGCGACTCGTACGCCAAACAGTCCGCCGCGGTGCAGAGCGAGTTCCAGGACCGCTTGGGCAAGATCAAGGTGCAGTTGGCGGAGCAGGGGCTCAACTCGGAGTTGTACTTCCAGAACAAGAACCTCGCGAAGTTCGTGTCGATTGTGCCGACCTCGGCGGTCACCGGCGAGGGTGTGCCGGACCTCTTGTGGTTGTTGCTTGAGTTGACGACCAAGCGCATGTCCAAGCAGTTGATGTACATTCTGGACATCGAGGCAACGATCTTGGAGGTCAAGGTCATCGAGGGGCTCGGGACAACCATCGACGTGGTGCTCTCGAACGGGGTGTTGCACGAGGGCGACCGCATCGTGTTGTGCGGGTTGAACGGGCCGATTGCCACAAACATCCGGGCGTTGTTGACGCCGCAGCCGTTGCGCGAGTTGCGCATCAAGTCGGACTACGTGCACCACAAGCAGGTCAAGGCGGCCTTGGGGGTGAAGATCTCCGCCAACGACCTCGAGAAGGCGGTGGCCGGGTCGCGGTTGATGGTGGTGGGGCCGGACGACAACGAGGAGGAGATGATGGACGAGATCATGGAGGACGTGACGGGCCTCTTGGACTCTGTGGACAAGAGCGGCCGCGGGGTGACGGTCCAGGCGTCGACGTTGGGGTCCTTGGAGGCGTTGTTGGACTTCTTGAAGGACATGAAGATCCCGGTGATGTCGGTGGGCCTTGGGCCGGTGTACAAGCGTGACGTGATGAAGGCCACCACGATGTTGGACAAGGCGCCGGAGTACGCCGTGATGTTGTGTTTCGACGTGAAGATCGACAAGGAGGCGGAGCAGTTCGCTGCAGAGAACAAGATCACGATCTTCAACGCAGACATC
This sequence comes from Saccharomycopsis sp. NRRL Y-5750, assembly GCA_030564765.1. Lineage (NCBI taxonomy): Eukaryota > Fungi > Ascomycota > Saccharomycetes > Ascoideales > Saccharomycopsidaceae > Saccharomycopsis > Saccharomycopsis sp. NRRL Y-5750. The sequence continues at coordinate 37,058 of JAKTZD010000094.1, forward strand.
ATCTACCACTTGTTTGACAGCTTCACCGCGTACCAGGAGAAGTTGTTGGAGGAAAAGCGCCGCAACTTCCAGCAGTTTGCCATCTACCCGTGCGTGCTCCACACCATCCAGATCATCAACAAGCGGAACCCAATGATCATCGGCGTGGACGTGGTCGAGGGCTCTGTGCGCGTCGGCACCCCGATCTGCGCCGTCAAGGTCGACCCGGAGACCAAGCAGAAGCAGACGTTGTTGCTCGGCAAGGTTGTGAGTCTCGAGGTGAACCACATTTCCCAGAGCATTGTCAAGAAGGGCCAGACCGCCCAGGGGGTGGCCATGCGTCTTGAGGGGCCTAGCGGGCAGCAACCGACCTGGGGGCGGCACGTGGACGAGAAGGATCCGTTGTACTCGATGATCTCGCGGAAGAGCATCGACACGTTGAAGGATCCGGCGTTCCGCGACCAGGTTCCGCGCGAGGACTGGTTGTTGATCAAGTCGTTGAAGCCGGTTTTTGATATCAAGTAGACGCTGTTAGGAGGTGTAAATATTGCGATTGGAGTGGAAATACAGATATTTTGATAGATGGATGTAGGGAGGCAGGGGGTGTTGTTTTAGCGAATTGACTCTTAGATGGTAGTAATTTGTATTGCATTGCACCTCTTGAATGATCAGAATAGAGGCGTGATGAACTCTACAGTAGTTTAGAATGCTAGAATACATGTTATCTATCTATGCAATGTAGAGTAGTCTCCATATGACATACATTTGTGGCTTCTGTACTCAACTAAAATATATATCATATTCATACTGCATTATATTCCACAAACATCGGAATCCCTGATATCTTTTCAGGTTAGGTTGATCCCTGAAACTCCATGTTGAAACTGCATACGGCATCCTTACAACGTCAAAAACCAAACAAATCTACACAAACTATTGAAGATTGATATATTGTGATAACTAACAACGCGATTAAACAACAACACCAGAGTTAGATGCAATTCTTGGCCATAAATCAGCACATTCTTTACCAACTGGACCGGTGATGGCAGAACCCTTCATTTCACCCTTTGGATTGACAATGACACCGGCGTTATCTTCGAAGTACAAAAAGACACCATCCTTTCTTCTCCATGGCTTGGATTGACGGACAACGATGGCTTGCAAAACCTTCTTTCTTAATTCTGGCTTACCTTTCTTGACGGTAGCGATGACCATGTCACCCAAAGAGGCGGCTGGCAATCTGTTCAATCTTGCACCAGCACCTCTGACGGCGATGACGTACAAGTTTCTGGCACCAGAGTTGTCACAACAGTTAAGAACTGCACCGACTGGCAAACCAAGCTATATTTGTTGTTAGTATTGATGATTCGTAGGTGGAGACGAATGTAATCGTTTTTGGAAACAGCAGTGAATCATGCAGGTAGATGTTATGAAAGTTGATGTCTTGAAACTGCTCAATATGCAATCACTATGCTTGAATCTTATTAGAATGACAATACAACAAGAAACCCAGAATGAATATTCAACGTTGATACGTCCTTGAAGCCGACTCGTTTTGTTGTGTTGAGTTCATTTTGCCATTTGAAGTGTTTCAACTGAGAACATGCCTCTGATTCTATCCCATTGATAATTCGATTTCCATGTTTGACGGCTATAGAGGGTTGTTGATGATATTGCTTCCCATGCCATATATCCCTGTAAATATCTTCCCCAAAACATCTTCTTGCTGACCACACCTTTGAAACCACGATTATGATGACGTTGATGATAGTGAACATACAGAAATACGGAATTTGTTACCTGAAGCACCTGAACCAGACATTTTATATTATTGATATTATATTATAATGACTTCTGATAAATGTCTTTATTGAAGATGTGTATAACAATCATGTAACTGAGTAAATGAAGATATCAGAAATGAAATATTAAAAATTTTTTTCTCTTTTTTTTGTTCTGTCTCTTTCACAGTGGTGAAAATTCATAAAAATTTTTTCCCTTATAAAGAGAGACAGTGAGAGTGAGTGCTCACGCTGCTCAGTGAAAAATAGGCCCCGGTTATGAAGCGATGTGGGTCGCTCTTCCTCTTTTCGTTTTCGGATGGCTCACCGCCGCCCAAAAGAGCACCTTCCCTCTGAAAAATGCCACTACGGGTGGGTTCCTTTCCATACACGTGATCTATAGCTGGCTTTTCAGGCAAGCTTCCGCCCATTTTGCATGTAGCCCCCCCCAGGCACGAAGAAAACCGGAAGCGAAAAACATTTTCGAGTAAAAATTGCCTTCGTGTGAAATTCATTAGAAAAAGCTAAAATGTATGCGTGACTGAATGATATTAGCCCGAGCTGGCTACAGCACGCTAGTCACGTGGAGAGAAGTGAGCCCTAAAATAGCTCTCAAGTGCCTGTAGCATTTTGTCGGGATAAGTCAAAGAAAAAGGAAATATGTTTTCTGTAGAATCCGTCACAGAAGCATCATTAGCTAATGCTATATAATAAATTAACAATCAATGTTGCTCGAAGGCAAACACTCACTATATAATCAATCCCAGACACTCTGAAAAACCTACAGGTGAAACGCCCCTGTTACAGATAGTTTGGTTTCTACTATCATTTTCTCCACTCAAACCGGTGAGATCCACAAGCCATCACAAGCGCAGAACAAGATGCCTTCTATCGACAGCGGCGAGCCATTAGTGGGCAATGCGGTGCCGAAGAGGCGTCAAAACCGTCGCAGGCCTCCAGACACTGAACAAGACGTCAATGGTCACTCAGAAACCGATTTAGAGGATGGAGAACTGAACGATGACCAGCAACTGCTGCAAAACTCAACGTCAAACATTGCCCAGCGAAACGATGGCGATGAGATAGGGCGGGGTTACCAGAGTGCGGGTTTGGACTCGCCAGTGCCTACGGCAATTAATTACGACAACAATAATGACAACTTAGATGATTTTGGGGACTTCAGGGCTGCGTCTTCGCAGCAAGAAAGAAGAGACGGGTCTCTTTTTTGTGCCGAAGACGGAGATCAGCGGCGCGCATTGCAAATTGGAAGACTGCTGGTTGACTCTCTGAACGAGCCAATAGACGGAGATACTTCTGTGGATACAGATAGAGCATCCACAAAGGATAAATCAAACATACAATCGGCTGGTAGTAGTCTGAGGGGTACTTACACGCAAATAGCATCTGGAAACAATGCTCTGACGTCCAATCTTGGAATCGGCAGCTTGTCACCTTGGGCTGATAGCAGAAGAGACGAGTCTTTTTGTGCTGAAAACAGAGATGAGCGGCTGGCATTGGAGGTTGTAAGGTTGCTGCTTGATCTAGACGAGCCAACATACGCAGATGCTTCTGTGGACACAGATAGAGGATCCACGAAGGAAAAATCAAACATACATTCGGGTAGTAATAGTATGAGTGGTACTAACACACAATTACCGTCTGGAAGCAATGCTCTGACGTCCAATACTAGAGCTGGAATCGGCAGCTTGTCACCATGGGCTGATAGCAGAACTGGAAGCAGCACTTTATTTTCAGAGGCTAATAACAGAGATGCAAACAGATTAACCAATCCCATCAACTCATCAGTTTTCAAAGAGTCCGCCAGCAGCCACGTACAGGATACAGTGGATGCAGACGATGAAGATGACGAGATCATCGTTACGTCGTCCGTCAAACGGAAAAGGGAACCAAGAAGCAACACCGAATCCGCAGCTAACAAGCGGAGATCAACAAAGGGTAAAGAGAAAATATCAGTGAACGACATAGAAGTCGTTGGGCAAAACAATGTGGTACAGATACGACATGACAGCACTGCAAACAAACCTAAAGCAAGAATAAGGCGGATCGATGACCTTATTGATGATAACAGTGGGGAAAACTTGCTGGCAACCCTCATGAGGTTTGGGCAACGTGAGACAGTTGTCACGTTGACTGATAGTGAGGACGATCTCGATTCACATGCGAATGGAGTCTCTGAGTCTTTGGATGATACGTCTGATAATAGAGGTGTTACGGAGGTTGTGGACCATGATGCCAAAAAGCTAGCTCAAGAGCCCTCCAGGGCTTCCAAGCTTTTGACCAAATACGAATGTCCGATCTGCTTTGATCCTCCCAAACACACAATTGCTTTGCCTTGCGGTCATCTTTATTGTTTTGACTGTCTATACTCATCGTTTGGGTTTTCTCGGGTGACGAATAAGTCGAAGGCTCTGTGTGCTCTTTGTAGACACAGCTATTCGCTAGGGCAGACTGTGCCGTTGAAGTTCAAGTATATTGCGAAGCCTACAGGTCGTTGAGCTAGCATGATAATGACTATGTTGATGATTTTTTATGAATAGACACGTGTTTGGTATTGCAACTGTTGTTTTCATTGGATTGTTTGCAATAGCAGGTGTAGGTGGAATTTTCTCATTTTCTGGTTTAAAGGGTCCCATCAGTATTGAAGGGCATGTAGGCTACGCAGCACAATAATTGATACTCACTTTGTTCATTTGTTGATTATATGTCGACTATAGAATGATTTTTATTCGAATAAACGTGTGTTGTGCATGGCAATTGGTGTTCGTGTTAGGTTTTCTGCAAAAGTAGGTGTAAATATTCTATTTGATGAATTGAAGACTCCCATCAGTATTGAAGGGCTTGTAGGCTACGCATCACAATGGTTGATACTCGCTTTGCTCACATTTCGACGATAGTAATAATTTCTACTGGCATGAGTGTGTGTTAGGTATGGAAATTGGTGTTGTTCGTTTTGTTTGCAATAGTGGGAGTAGGTGGTACTCTGTCATTCAATGCTTTGAAGAGTCAAATCAGTATTGGGGGGATCATGGGCTTCTCTGTTGATTCTAACTTCACTCAATCGTAGTAGTCGCTAGTTATGGCAAAAACCCACGTAGAGATTCCTTTTAAAAGCCTCCAGGGGCCTCTTAGGACCCCTAACTGTAGGCGGAACCCATGGGCCTTACCTCGCCATAGTAATAGCGTACACTTTCAACAGAAGCACTTACAACCAACAAGGCTGATATCGGATGTATATCCCGCTAAGCTATCGGAATACCCGAGATGCCGACAATGTGATGCACCTCGGCGATCTTGTCATTCATTTTCAAACTACAACTGCATAAACCTCATTTACACTCGTGGCTTACAGCTAGAACCAGATCTGCAATCCAGCTATTCAAATCCGGTAATTGTGAAGCGCGCCTGATACATACGTGTATGCCTCCAATAGCCACTACGCACAAACCTTACCAGAGCCATAGAGACATCGCCATGACAAACCCCGAGAATGCTATAACTTCAAGCGCAAGGCTGATCATTGCCGGATGTTTCATTTCATTGGGTCCACCACAGATTGTCATTCTCACGTAAGTGTCACCACAGAAACACAAAACCTTACTCTAACCACACTGCTTTGCAAAACGCAGCCTACGTGGATAACCTCATGCATAACACACAAACATGGGGTGACGATTCATCCATCGCCATATCATCCCTTACTTCCCTCTGTTTTCCATGCTTCCCAATATGTATCATTTTTTCACCTCTCATTATGGCGATTTTTCACCCATAGCGCATTTTTCGCACTGAGTCATCATTGGGTGAAAATCGCAGCGAAAAATGAAAGATAATCCAATAAACCCTAGAGATATTAATGGTAGTGCCCTCTTTTGGTAAAACACAGCAAAAGCACATAGAAGCCTCAACTATACACTCAGATACCGCTGCCCTCCACAATGTTGTCTTCCAGAGCCACCTTATTGAAATCCTCGCTTAAAAGCGCAGGTGTGAGATCTTTTGCCAGCTCCACCTTGGCCAACAATGCCGCAAAGACCTTGACCATTGGGTTGATCCCAGGTGATGGAATCGGAAGAGAAGTGATCCCTGCCGGAAAGCAGGTCCTTGAGGCCTTGCCAAGCTCCCTTGGCTTGAAGTTCGAGTTCATTGATCTTTTGGCCGGGTTTGAGGAGTTCCAAAAGAACGGGGCTGCCTTGCCTGAAGAAACCGTCTCTGTGTTGAAGTCGTCTTGCGATGGTGCTTTGTTTGGCGCCGTCAGCTCGCCTGTGACCAAAACAAAGGGCTACTCGTCGCCAATTGTTGCTCTCCGTAAGAAATTGGAGTTGTACGCCAACGTCAGACCAGTCAAATCCGTCGAAGGTGACGGAAACAAGCCTGTTGACTTGGTTATTGTCAGAGAAAACACCGAGGACTTGTACGTCAAGGAGGAGAAGCTCATTGTTGACGAGTCCACCGGATTGAAGACTGCCGAAGCCATCAAGAGAATCACCGAGACTGCTTCCAAGAAGATCGGGAAGATCGCCTTTGAAATCGCCTTGAAACGTCCTCAGACCGCTTTGCACCCATCCCCATTGGTTACGATCACCCACAAGTCCAACGTGTTGTCCACCAGTGACGGTCTTTTCAAGGAGACCATCGAGAACTTCTACAAGAACCACTTGGACAAGTACAGCTCTATCAAGCTCAACCACCAGATTGTTGACTCGATGGTCTACAGACTTTTCAGAGAACCACAATTCTTTGATGTTGTTGTTGCTCCAAACTTGTACGGTGACATTTTGTCTGACGGTGCTGCTGCTTTGGTTGGCTCTCTTGGTCTTGTCCCAAGTGCCAATGTTGGCGATGACTTTGTTATTGGTGAACCATGCCACGGCTCTGCTCCAGACATTGCTGGCCAGAACATTGCCAACCCAATTGCCACTATCAGATCTACAGCTCTTATGTTGGAGTTCTTGGGCTACACCGACGCTGCCGCTGTTATCAACAAGGCTGTTGACGAGCAATTGGTCAAGAGCGACATCAAGACGCCAGACATGGGTGGTAAGAGCACCACAACCGATGTGATTGCCGATGTTCTCAAGAGATTGTAAGGACAGTAGTTAGATTATGGAAAATGACGATAGATAGAAAGTGCAGGGATATAGTAGAAAGTAGTTGATTTGTAATTAATTGATGTGATGCACCTGCAGACAGAAGATATCATCGCAGTTTTTTCTGTAAGTTGATTGTGAATTGCGCTATCCTAAAGATATTCTTTTGCATGCACCCTCCCAAAACCTACCAAAGTGAAACAATTGATTGCACCTTCTCTTTGCACCATCTACAAATAGTCATCAATCCCTTATATATTTACTTCAGAAGCGCAAACAAAGCTATTAAAAAATGGACGGCAGAAGGAACGGAACAAATCATTAGAATCAATCACCAACCGGTGACCGCGGAGAAGAAGGTGCTCAAAAACAAAAATTAACAAAAGGCAAATAAATATATAAGAATGAATTGAAGGAATCCGGAATGTTATCACTGTCATAATTATTTTTCCTTTTTGGCGTCGTCAGAACTCGATTCCGTCGAGTACCCGTCGTAGTCTTCTCCCTCGGCGTTGTCGCCCTCCTCGTCATCGCTGTCTTCGTCATCCGATCTCTCGTCACGTTGAACCCCCTTGAACATAAACCGGTACAAGATCCGCATGATCAAGAACAACCAGTACGCGTTGACCAATTGCAAGGCAAAGATAAGCGAGAAAACAATAGGCTGACTGATGAAACACTTGTACTGTCCGGTTTTGTAGTTCAACTGGTAAGGCCCCACCGTCTTGAACTCCGTGAGAATGGACCAAAGGATCTTTAAGTTGATGTAGTGGCGCATGTAGATCCAGGCAAACACAAAAGTGAGAAACACAGGGGCTGTGACTGGGGAGTCCAAGTAGTTACATATTTTCGAGAGCGAAAGGAAGAAATCCGACGAGTCCATCGTAAGATAGATGGCAATGCCCATCCACGTGAAGTGGAAGGTGTACGAGGCGTAGATCAACATCAAAGTGATGATATGGTGGAACACCAACTCCTTGTAGTCCTTACGAGGCTTTTCCAACTGGAGGGCCAACACACTGGCCTGCTGGGTCCAGAAAGCAGCCTGTCCGAGGTAGAAAATCTTCATGAAGAAGGAGTTTTCGTAGTGCGGATAGGTTTCGTAGAACGCAGTGGTGTTGAACCATTTGACCGGAAGACGCATCATCACGAAAACACCACAAGGCGAAGAAATCCCGCAGTAGATCAACGCATAGCACTGCTCCATAAACCGCTTGACCTTCCCTTTGTTCCCGATGTTGAGGCGGATGGCAATGGGCTTGACCACCATCGACATGATAAACTCCCTGAAAAACGTGAAGAATATCATGTAGAACAAAACAAACGCAAAATCCTTAGGGCCCTTGCCGTACATCGCGTCGCCGTTGTGGTCCACGTGGTCGGTTTTGTACGAAATGGCTACAAACATATGTAGAGGATTGGACTCGCCGTAGTTTCCACTCAACAAATAGGTGCCGTAGGCGCTCATCAAGATAAGCAAAGGCGCAAGCCATGTGATCCGGAAACAAAGCTCCACAAAACTGTCGTAGCACTTCAAAAACAAATCCCACTCGTTGTTGACTTTTCTGCTGTTGATGTTCTTAAGCCGTCTCCGCTTGGTCTTCTTGGAGATTGTGGACGAGAGATTGAGGTTTCCTGCAGGGGACACGTGATTCATGTTACCCACCGACAGGCCGCGTCTTCTTCTTCCGGCGGAGTTGGAGGCCGGGCTGGAGCTGCGGACAGAGCCGGTGCCCGCCGAGTCCGGCGACAAAAAGAGCGATGGCGAGGAGGAGTGGGAGCGGCGGCGGTTGGCCTCTTCCTGGGATTTGGATACCATGGTGTGCTTAGGGACGCGTTTGTGTGGAGGTGTAGACAAAAAGACTCTTGGGAGCCAGTTTTCTGCGGAGGGTTTACTGTTGCTGCGGCGTGAGGAGTTCTGTTAAAGCCGAAGAGATCTCAATTGACCGGAGAGCAGGGGGACAGGAAAAGGGCGGCTATATATAGTTACGGGGATGAGGCAACAGCAGCTGCGGTGATAGAGACAGAGAAACAGGAAAATAGAAGGGACAGCAAGTCAAAGCCAAATAAATGATCGCTCAAAATCGAGTAAAATTTTTCTGGATATTGTTTTGTGAGAGGAAATTTCTCCAAGTTGAATAAAAGATCAAAGAAACGAGAAAATCTTAAGACACACGATCGTAAACTCTAGTTGCGTGGGGCAGCTATAGCAGCTTGGAATGATAAACTCTGATAGCGCTGATAAAACAACGCCGGCCCAAATAAGGTATTTAGAGTGGAACGGGAGAATTTGCTTGAAAAAGGGCCGGCGTCTTTGGGGGGAGTTGTGCTGGGAATAGCAAAAAATAGGCCCAAAGAGGGAACCAGAGGGGCGATGTGAATGGTGGGAGATTGTTAGTGGGAGTTTAATGGATGGTGTCTAGTGTACACCGGCAAGGCGATAGCAGAGGGTTGTCCAAGGGTTTCTTAGCGACACTGTGGCTCCGTTTCTTGTTGAGCACAGCAATTGGTTCTAGTCTGGAGGAAATAGCAAGGCTAGCTGCGTATTTGTTTACATTGGTATTTACTGCAATACATAATAAGACATTGTGATTGGTGCGCACCTCAAGTGGGGTCTGATTGCTGCTACACCTGACTTCTTTTTGCAACTAACGGTCGCGTTACTTCCTAGTACCCAGCATATGCCGCTAGTGAAATTCGTGATTGATGTTCCCTTATCACTTGCTGTTCTGACTGCTCCATTCCATTAGCACACGTACAGGCAGGGACCGTCGACGCCTGCCGCGTGTGACGCACAGTGGCGTGTCGCCATGTCTGAAGATGCAGGTATCACGGGGATGGGAACTAGACCCACATGTGCGGTACAATGCGGTTTGTATCTCGAAACCGTATTCTTATAGAGGATGAAGGTCATGTATTCGCATGGGCTTTCAGCTAATTAGGCTTTGAGCGAGTCCCATTTGGTTTTTAGGGGAAATAGGCTTCAAAACGTGTATAGTCAATGAAATCATTTTAAATGTAGGTGCGTCTTCCAAAAGGTTCTTTGTATATTCGGGAAGGTTGTATGGGTGAAATATCTCTTAGCAGATGGTCTATCGTGACGCTTAGTATTCTATGATTCATTTATGTGTCTCCTGAGAGAATTCACCAGACTGTGATGTGTTCCCCCCGGCAGATTCGATCGTCCTGGCGGTGATTACTCCACGGATTTTTTGCGCAGAATTGTCCGTCAAAACATTGCCATACGCATAAGTACAGTACTGTCCATTCCTATTATCGCCCAATTTTGTCTGCTAGTCAATATTGAAACTACGCCAATTTGCTGAATCTTTCTTTGGGGTCTATTGTGGTCTTAATGAATTTCCACTAACAAGATCGAATCCCACTTATTGTATTGTCTACGCAAGCCTTCAGTACGTTGAAATTTGTCATGTAATCAATAATCAACGGCCTGTCTTTTCTCTGAGAAAGACCGGAAAAAATAGGATTCAAAATTTGAAATAAAATTTTGTGGGAGCTCATCGAGAACACTCTAAGTCAGTTAGTCCTCTTGTTGCTGTCTACGTACAAAACCACCAGACAATCCAACCGACAAATGTCAAGCGCAAAACCCAATAGACATCTCACCGAAGAGAAAAAAAGGCCTCCAAAATGAGTTTGCCATGTCTATCGTTCAAACAAAATAGAAAATTCTTTCATGAATGAAGCTTGGCTCACAAGAAGATATCAAAGAAACGCCCAATGACTCGAAAACCAACGATTTTTTCAAGCTTCCCATCATAAACCCCGGGTCAGGAATCAGTATCTGCTGGTGACGCAAAAAGTATCCAGCAGTTGCAGATAAATACTATTGACGAGCACATCAAAAACAACAGGATCATCAAGAAAACTCAAGGAAAGAATATCCGCTTTTTAAGCAAGCTAGAAATCAATCGCACTGATTTCAATACCATGCGGTCGTTGAAGAACAAAATAAGGAAAGATAACGTTAAGAAGGTGAGAAAAAGTCTCGCTTCAGCTGACGATAGTCTGAGAGGTAATTATCAAGTGCGGCAAAAAGGCAATGTCACACCGAAAGAAGAAAGAGAAGAAGAAGAAGAAGATGACGATGACGAGGATGTGAGATTGAATAGACAGCATACGGCTAAAAATAAAAAGAACAGTAATCCGTTGTTCGAATCGAAAGTCAAAAAGAAGATATGATGTTAATAGAAAGATTGCAATACTATTTGACAATAGATACAGACCAACCACCAAGATATTATATAATACCGGTACACACCCTATAAATTCAGTATGTCGCTTTATTTCTTCGATTGTATACCCTCGTGAACACTCTGAATAAATATGTATTTCTTTTTGTCCAAATGTATTACTCCCATGGCTTTTTACGCTGTTGCAATTTGGAATCTGATGCTTGATCCGCTAGCACTGTGTCGGGAATCTTTTTGATTCCTGGAATGGGTTTTCCCAGCATGATTAAGTCAACAAGTTCGTCGTATTTAAGGGATTTTGGGGCATCGTCTACAAAAGTGTCTTGAATGTGCGATTTGTCTTCGTTACTCAGCAACTTGCGAAGCCCTGAGGCTGAGAAAAGCTTGCGATCTGACGACCTGCCTGTAGAGTCCACCCATGCATTATACTCTTCGATGTTCAATGCAATCCCATTCTTCTTTTTGTAAAAAAACGACTTGGCCTTGGATACTATCTGCTCTTTTTTAGCTGGATCGCTGCTGTCTTCTGCATCGTAAGACTGAAGGATCTTGGCCAACCCGGCCTTGAATTTGACATCGTTTTCCCAGTCATGACTATAGAAGTCCGTAAAGCTCGCTTCGTTACTCATTTCTGCAGGCAGATAGTGTGATCTTGTTTGAACTACAATAGAGGTTTCGGTGTAACTGGGTTGAAAATGATCATAGTAGTTTGTTAGTGTGGGGGTTCTGGGGAAGAATCTCGCTTCTCGTCGCAGACATTTTTGGCCGCGTATATCTGTGTGGATTACGTAAGCAGAGTTTTGATACATTAGAGACAGGAACAACATTAGTTGATGGGTTTATGGGCTAAATGTAGATGATGCAACGAATGTTTTGCATAGCCTAGAAGGCCACTAATTGACTGAATAAGAACTTTGGTATGATGGCTGAGTGGCTTATTTGAACGGCATGTTTGTACCAAATGCTTTCAAAAAATACATACTCAACAACAAGTGACCCTTTGGATGTTGTGAGGCAAAGCATGCATTTAGTGGGAAGAGCTCTTGAGATATCATCATTTATGACTATGCTATAAAAGGGTTTATGGCTACAGGAAGAAAATCTACAGAAAAGACATCCTTTGCGAGAGTCTAATGTAGCTCAATATTATGTTCCAAAGCTCAAACTTCACGATAACCTCAATTTGTGGGAAAAGAACATAGCTTCGATCAAAGAAGGCTTTAGTGGGGCGAAATGCCCCAGCCACAGGCTCCTCGGCACCTCCTTCCCCTAAAAGCATCCAATCAGCCTAACTATAAGCAACAGTAACAGCAACAGCAGCAGGCCAGAATAACATCTTATAGCCAGCATCCGAACTACAACACCGACATGTACTCGATGTTGAATGAAGATAAGTAGAAAAGACAAACGGTACATAGAATAGATATGTGACAAAGAATGATACAACAACCCGATGTCAACCTATTACGAGGTCTTCGCCTGGGTCCCGATATCATAAAGGCGGGCTGAAGCTAGGCTGTGGAATGCTAGATTGAAATTGGTGGTTTCCTTATATGGGGTATAACAATTGATGTGAATTGGATAGTAAATCTATTGTAGTTTTTGGCACGTATTCGTTAAGGCACCATGAAGCATCTTGCTCAAGGCGTTCTGGGCAGAGGCCCGCTGTCGAATAAAGACATATTGCGTATCATTTCTCTTGTCATAAATCAAGGATCTGCTCAGGTCTGTATTCATGCCAACGACTCAATAAATAACGGAAGAAATGTATCTATCTATTGAAATTGAGTTCCGTTGGTAAGAGCGATGAATACACAAACAAGAACCTGACACAAGGGGTGATTGTATAGATCAGCTGATACCAACGGGTGAAGGATATGCAAAGGTTAGTATGCCCTTTCTTAGGTTAGGTTAATTATAAAGCCTCTTCTTTAATCTATGAAACTATATAGGGACATACAAAATAACCTGGAAATGGCCCTCTTTTATAGAGAGTATTTCTCGGTCTACAACTCAGTCTAATTTCAGCATGGTCAAGATAATAGGTCTACACTATCATAACATTTGAAGAGAAAACTATATTTTCATACACTAACTTACATAAATGCTTGGGTAGCCCAAAGGATGAGCTCCCTACGCTTGCTTCAGCGATCGCGTTAGCGCTTGCCTTTGCGCTCGCTGAGACGAGCAGTCGTGGGTTCGAGTCCTGACTAAAAAAGTCATAAATTCGAGTCCCGACTATGAAAAGCATCGATACAAATATCATAGATTTGGGTCTCGACTAAAAAAATCATGACATAAGCTTTTAACATCCGATTTGTACGGTGAGTTTGGCGAGAAAGTAAGTTATTGGGTAGTTGTCCTCATTTTTTGCACATTTATTTGAGTGATCGCAAGGAGAATGGGATCATCAGAAACAAGTAGAAAACAAGAACATATTCATTAGTAGGACATAAACCATAATTAACGTAGCCAGAAACCGCAAGGCATAGACAGAAACAAAACAAGACAAAAAGAAAAAAAAGGAAAGAGATATAAGATCAATTCAAGAAAAGCATGCAAGAGTGGGGATGGATTGAAAAGGTAAATTGGGTTGAATTGGACAGTGAAGCAGAGTTGCAGATAGTTTACAAGATGAGGGCGGAAGATCGTGATTTGCAAGACGGAGAGCCGTTATCCGACCAGTTGAGATAGAAGTAAATGTTGTAGTACCAGCAATGATAGCAGTAGAGTGACAAGATAGACATAACCACTTGATGTGAGAGTGATCAAGTTCCCTGAATTGAAGGCAAGGTTGAAGGAACACAAGAACAGTGAGCTAGAGGTAGGTGCACAAATCAAGCGGTTAACCAATGATCTAAGAATATTATGGGGTATGAGAACGTCAGTGATGGCATAGGGTCGGCTACTCCTCAAATTTTGTGCGACACATCTTGCATTTTCCGTGATGGCATCCGATACAAATCAAGCCGTAAACATTGTATCCATCAAGTCCAGTGACTGGACGGTCCACTTTATTGACGTTTATTGTAAGACAGTTGCAACAGTCCCAGGTTATATAGTGATAGTGGGACATTGACAGCTGGGATTTTTCAAGGGGAGGGTCTATCAGTAATGTAGAGATGAAACGTTGGCAAAGGTGCAATGAATACGAAGATATCAACAAGAGAGCACAAAAGAGAACAAAAAAATCTACAGCTTGAAATCGTGGAAGGAATATCTCAGTATATATATACTTGAATACTCGAATATAGTGGAAACACTGTGCTTATAGTGTAGTTCATGCAGAGAGAAGAGAATACCTAGCAAATTAGCACAACCCTAACTTAACTGGAACATCGTTTTTGCAGGAGCCCTTCCTGCACCTCACCATCTGTCTCTCTCTGCTCTGTCTCTGTTTCTGTTTATGGACGACTTTTTTAATTTATTTACATAGTTGTACCCAAATAAATATCTTATTTGCCTACGCACAATTTCTCAATTCCAATGTAAGTTTGAACTAGAATCAAATTCAACCTTAATATCATCACACTATCACAGCTGTGGTTTCAAACAACAACGACATTAAGCACGCAGGCATCAAGCTACGTCTCCAGCTGCCTCTGAATGTTGCTATCAGCAACATTGCTTCCACGCTATTGCACAGAGAAACGTCATCTCTCCCTCGCTGTTGTGCCAGACATACTGCGACGAAGATTGTGTTTTTGATTCACCTCTGCGGCTTTCCCTTTTCTGTTTATTAATTACGCAGAAAACCGTTGCGATTGTTAAAATTTAAAAAAAAAAATTAAAATTGAGAAATACAGAGATTCCGACCGCAAATAGTAAGGACAAAAACCCTCACAAATAGTGCTCATTTGTTGCCATTTGTCTACACACAAGAAATTTGTATTTCTCAAAAATAAGTACATGTATTTATTTTTTAGGTCGGGTTTCGAACCCACGACCGCTCACATAAGAGAGATTCTCGTGCGAGGAAAAGGAGCTCGTGTATTGAGCTAGCTAAACAGCTATATAATTTCTGGTGTAAATGAATTGTTTTGATGTGTAACTTTATGTGTGTAGATTAGTGCAACAGTTGAGTGTCTAGAGGTGCTATCGGATCCTTAGCCCTATGTGGTTCGGTAGCAGCAGTGTAGTGTTACAATCAAAACCGTTGCCGTTCACGTTTTGAATTTAGCTCTCCCGCAAGATTATCCGTTACTGATTCGCGATACACATTACCATAGATGGTTGTAATGGTTGTGAGGAGATCCGTGCGCCGGGGCGAACAGCACAACGGTTTGCGTGTAGTCAGCTGTTTACTAGCGTGTTCAATGAAGTCAAATTCCTCATTTATTACCGTATCGAGAGCCACAAAACCGTTTTATGTTATCTAGCTCTTATGACATAATGGTTTTGACTCGGATTTGTAATCAAATCCCATACATTTTATGTCCATATCGAACTCAAGACTCCGTGTATTAGACTCATCGGTCAGCAGAACACATAACTTCGACTTTGCTACTAAATGTTTGACCCTGAAATTGATTATCATAGCGTAGCAAGGACGAAGAAGAAGCGGTGTTTTCCAGATTAGCTATAGCCAACTTGAAAGCCAAATATTGGAAAGCATGTCTACGTAACTCTAAGCTTAACTCTTTATACTCTTAGAATCAATGACAATTGATAAAACATTCTTGCGGAATGCCGCCAGCGAAAAAGCGGGACATAACCGATGTTACGACTACAATGTTGAGCTATCTCACAACAGAAATATCTGAATGTCGACATCGCGAGTTGACTACTGAGGAAAATATCATCATAAATAGTACACACACTTAGAGCCAACAGTAAATAATGCTACCAAAATATCTAATCAGCTCTCACAATCGCGAAAAGCGGAGATGAGTGTGAATAAGTGCAGTCCATGAGTGCTAGTCTATATAATATACACATTGTTTCATGCTATCTACTACTATACGTGGTGGCATACAAGACACGACACTAGGTGATTATTTCGTCAGGGGCTCGGACCCACGACGAGAACAAAAATTTATAAACAAGGGTATTATTGGATGTTTGTAACCGAAGCTCTTCCATTGAGCTGCACAGTCAGTATTCTTTTTTGTGCAACGAAACAGGTGTAGGCTTTCATTTCAAAGGCGGCGAAATGCAGGAAAGCTTAAGCTGAATTCAATCGCCCTTGACTGCAGTGGCATATAACTAGTATGGTAGTGTGAATAGTAGCACGGGGACAGTTTCCCCCTCAATTCTCCCCCACAATCGGGGGTTGGCTTGCGGTGGCCCCTAGCACGTGTAAAAATGTGGATGTAAACAACAAGTCCGCTCGGGGGGCAAAAGCTCGGGGGGCAAAGAAGGGCGCCACTTATGACAGTACTTTGCTTGGGAAGAATATTGCCACTCTCTGTCACTGTCTGCTATTGATTCTATAGGACCAGAAAGGGTTGACCAGAGAGGGTTGCACGGGGGCCTCGAGAACCTCCTGCGCCTACCAATTTCCAGTAAACTTATATCAATTATCACAACACTAGTTAGGTGCGTATACGTGCTTTTTATTGTTATGTGGTTTTCTTTATGAATATATAATACCTGCGTAGTAATAACTACCTACTTTCGCTAATGCGAGGGGTCGTGGGCTCAAACCCCGACCAGATCATATCATTCTCTTCTACAATATACTGAAATCGATAATCCTTCAACAATAATAATAAGGATAATGATTAAAACAAATTTCATCCAGTAGACCCGTCAGCAGTGTTAACAGCAGCGCAGCTCTTGCAGAGCGGCCTAGTCGCGCACTAAGTACTCATCGCCGAACGTGTTCTCACCAGAATATAAAATATATAAGAAACCGTCTTCATCTTTGTGTTCCTCGTAGATCGACGACATGAGTGCGGCAGTAGGAGGCAAGATGTCGTTGATGAAGATGAAAATTGCCTTCTCTGGTGGCAAGTGGATTCTCTTTCTGATGACGTACACAAACTGTCCCACGGTAAGATCGCAAGGAACTAAATATTTGCGCTTATCGATCTCCTGGATGTCAGATTTCTCGACCTTCTCACAGATAACAGGAATACGGTCTGGAAACTTGGCAACGATTCTTGCGGCTTCAACCTTTCTCTTCTCTATTGTGGAGGCTGTTAGTATACGCGATTCAATATGTGGATATCGGAGATGAGCCACGTTTTTGCCCCCCGGGGGATATACTTACCAAGAGAGTGTTCGTCTTTGAATTGAGATCTCATTGGGGGTTTTGTTATGATAGATAGCTCTGGTAGTTGTTTGGGGTGATCAGTTGTTTTTTGAATGCTTTATCGAAACTAATTGACGTGGTAAAGCATAGATATCAGCTTGTCTGATAAGAAGAGATGAGAAGGGGTAGATTAGAAAAAGAGTTTAGATTCTTGTTTTTCTTATTTATACGTTTCTGATTTTGCTATCGGAAGAAAATACAAAACACAAGAAAAACACAAGCCAGTAGGAAGTAGTATAAGATTAAATAAACGTTTATCAACATATTATTTTAATTCTAGATTAATAAATAATACACATATCTCAAGAAGTATTTTAAAATATAGTCATTTTTATTTTAGTG
>JAKTZD010000095.1:0-53939 GCA_030564765.1 Saccharomycopsis sp. NRRL Y-5750
TAGCAGCTCATCCTCTATCTAGTACTCGTTTAAATTGATCAGGCAAATATATATTTATATCTAAATGGACATATGAAGATGTGACTAGGGTGATTGGAATAAATTATTTATGAGGTAGATTATTTTTCGAAATTAGAATCCCTGTCCAGTCCCGGATTACAATTTCACTTAAAATTTACTCGAAATTCGAATCCGTTCCCGTTTGTAGTAAGGGTTCCAACAAATTATTATGTATTTAGTTCTATTATAACATAGCTTCACCCAGTATATTAAATCTTATAAAAAGTAGATCACTCATTTGAACAAAATAATTCAGCCTGTTGAGCCTATCCAAATCTGTCTCAAACATGGAGAATCAAGAAAATTTTCATCAGCACCCGCGAGGAGAGCGATCTATCGAGCAGAACTCATGGTTGACCGATGGACAAGCTTTCAGATTGAGACAGAAAGAGCTACAGTTCCATTTTAACTTCATTTTTGTGAATGCAAAGAGTTACATCAAGAGGCAAGACTTTGATGCGTACGTCGTCGATAACCTTCTGATTGGCGACGTTCGTGGATTGTCTGGCCCAGATATTTGCTACAAGATCATCGCAGATTTCTTCCCAAATTACCAGACCCTGCCCATTCCTAACAACGTTTTCGTACTTCGGCAAGTCACCACATTGCACCTCCTTTGATGACGATGATGGTGACAGTGATGACCTGGTCTTAAACGAGGAGTATGTGGATGGTGCATCTTTGATTGGGGAAATGTTGAAGACTAGTCACGACACGT
The DNA here is from genome assembly GCA_030564765.1 of Saccharomycopsis sp. NRRL Y-5750. Lineage (NCBI taxonomy): Eukaryota > Fungi > Ascomycota > Saccharomycetes > Ascoideales > Saccharomycopsidaceae > Saccharomycopsis > Saccharomycopsis sp. NRRL Y-5750. Next base: position 779 of record JAKTZD010000095.1, read on the forward strand.
ACGACTACACCAACAAGGATGTTCAAAGCATTCGCCAAACTACCGTTAAAAACTTGGGATTCTTTGAAGAAGCTCGTGATAAATTTGCTACAGCCAAGCTGGTCGTGCCTTCAAATCCTGTGCAAGCGGAAATTCATGCGAACCAAATGGAGTACATGAATAAAGACAACAAAAACCTATTGAGCTGCTCAGCAGAAGCTGACAAAAAATATTCTCACCCCTTTCAAAAAAGGTGGTGTTGTCTCTATTGAAGTTCCAGCTCCTGATGCTCCAGGAAGTGCCATTCGGTCTGTTCTTGGGTCTGTCACACGTATTGCATTAGATACGGCAGTTGGAGAAAATAGTGTATTTCTTTATCATATTGTCATAAAATACAGTCATTAAGGTATCGGCGCCCACAGAGTGCCCCTGAAAAGAGTATCAGAGCTGACGGCAGCACTAGACTTCGATCCAGATTCGCAGAGCTTATTGAATTCGCCGGTTAAGTTCAAAGAATTAGCGAGTATATTATGGCACATTTCTTCAGCCGCTCTTTAAAATAGAGTCAAGGAAGCTGGCACAAGTTTACCGCCGACAGTGGTCAAACAGTCGAGTGTGGTCGAGGCACTGATTTCACCATCAGTGAATATAGCCATGAAAGCAATTAAAGCCAATAACACAGTCCAATCCGTTGGTGCCACCAATGTCAGCGAGGGATTCAGCTGCAAATGTACAATCAAGTGCGCCGGGACTTGTGACTGCTTCAAAAGAGGGAAACCATATGATAGTCTATGCAGATGTGGAGGTCACTGCTCTCTTCAGTCAAAAAAGTTGAAAGCTCATCGACGACTTTAATGCTGCTCCGTATTGATGGCTGAAAATTTTTATTTTTGTTTGGAACAAGGGAAGTAGTTGGTTATGACAATTTAGCACAACGGAAGTAGTTGGTTATAACAATTTGGAATAAGGGACGTAGTAAGTTATCACAATCCAAAAGACAGATTGCAAATTGGAAAATCGGATGCCGTAAACTACAAGTGACCACCGAACAATTTCATGAAAAAATTGGGTGTCACTTTTTAATTTAGGATACCAACACGGTGTTATTATCTTATGGAAATATCTATGTTATAGGTATCAACATAAAACAATTACAAAAAATAAAGTACGAAAGACTGTAAAATGTCTATAAAGTCTCCGTTCAGACACCCTTGGTGGTCTGACAGCTATGAGCCTAGCCCAACAAATCCAAACGCCAGACTTATCGATGAGTGGGACATCATCAAATTATCCGGACTGTTGAGAGAAAAACCAGACTGGAAACGCAAGTACAAAGACAAGGAAATCGTCGCAAAATGGACGCAAGAAATGACACAGCAACTCAAAAGTCGCAAGTTTCCTTCCAAAGCTATTCCAGAGCTCATTGCATATGTTTTTGACGAATTGGAATGGTATGAGTCCATGGAAAGCGAAAGGTTGAATAACCAATTCAGAATCCTACAGGACGAGAGAATTGTTGAGCTGACAAACGCTCTTTGTGATACAAATATTCGAGAAAATTTGAAAAAGCAGAGCAGAGAGTTACGAGCTAGCTTTGATCACAATCTTGACTATCACCCAAACAGCAACAGCCAAGTCATTGACTTGGTCCACCCATCATTGTACCCTGTTTTGTATGGCAAGACTCACGCTTATACAGATGCCACTAAGAAAGATGTGAAAATCGTCTCGTTTTCCAAAAATATCAAAAGCGTGAAGCCGGACATTACTTGGTGTTCCGAGAAATACCAATGGTTGCCGGCAGTCATGGAAAGGATTGATGCAGAAAGTGGCTACAAGTTCACGTCGTACATTAACAACTTGGACTCTGATACTCACTGTGATTTGTATCGTACGATTGAGCAGGTTTTCAATCAGTCTTTGAAGGGATTGAACTACGTTCTTACTGCTTTCGCATCCAAGCCTATCGTCAGGATTCCTCCGTACAAGTATGAGGAAATGTACCACCTTGACGGCGGGGAAGTTCACGACACTAATAAGGAAGAACTTGGAAATTTTTGGGAAGAACTTCCAGAGGAATCTCTTGCTAATCTTGTCAAAAAAAATGCCCCCGTTTTCTCGACGAAAGACCATTCTTTTGATACACCGATAGATCTTCTCTCTGATGATATCGGTTCGAAGTTGAAGGTTATCGTTAAAATGGCGGACATAGAATTGACTCCTGAGAATCCCGAATATAAAGGTGGTTCGTGGCACATAGAAGGAGCTATAAACGAGGACATTGTTGCTACGATCATTTACTACTACGACGTCGAAAATATCACCGAGTCGAAGCTATCCTTCAGACAAGATTATGAGACTCCAGCATACCCACAATATGATGCTTTCTGCTGTAATCACATGTACGGCTTTTTTGACGAAAAGCCAACCAGTTTCCCATTGGGGTGTTCCAAAATCAAAGAAGGTAACTTACTCATTTTTCCAAACTATTATCAACATCGCGTCGAACCTTTTGTATTGAAGGATAAGAGCAAGCCTGGCCACCGTAAAATCTTGTGTTTCTTTGTGGTTGATCCATTTGACGACGTGGTAGTAGCGTCTGACAGAGTTCCACCTCAACAACCGGAATATTGGAAGATTGACAATGCCAAAGACCCAGACTCTTTAATGTACATCAAGGAAACGCTCAAAAGTCAAAAGAGGGTCACCGACACCCTCCTTAGCATTGGTGAAGCTAAGAGAGAGAGAGAAGAATTGATGAAGGAGAGATCACCCAAAGAAGGCCACTATGGTGTGAAAGCATTTCAGAAGATGTTCTTTTTGTGTGAGCACTGACTGTAGATATTCTCGCTCCAATGATTTCATATTTCATTCTTTTCAGATAAATACATCGTTTTGATAATACTCTCATATTTTTTTTATTCAGAAGTGATAAGACAACTTTATCCATTAGAGACTCGGTGAAATTAGAATCGCGTCCATTATGGAAATGCAAGATGATGTTACTTGTTGATAAATTGTACAGTATTATCACTGGTGAGGCGTAAGACAAAAGTCCTTTCAAGCTGATTGAATGTTTTATCTCAAGAGTTATTCGGGGGTACAAGGAATCATGGCTCATATATAAAAGTTTGTGAGGTGCATTCTCCATCTATCGAGTGCACCGTATTTTGGTGCGGATGGGAGCTTTTTGCATAAGTTGACAGATCGAAAAGCTGCCAGAAGCTTTTTTATAGGGCCTAAGTTATGCCCTTTGGGCCCTTGTGCTAGTCATTTGCAGGGAGGGGCCGGTAACTTAGGCGTGGGCCACTTGAGAGATTTCCGTATGCACCCATCACATGGACTGAAATTCTTGGTCACCCTCCTCGCTATATTTTCTCCCAATTGGCACAATGAAAAAAAAAAAAATTTTCGTCACCAAGAAAACGAAAATCACCAGTAGTAAAGAAAAGCCCTAACATGCAAGCAAGCATAGATAGTCGCTCTCATTGCGCTCAGAGTTGAAGCAAGAAACAATATTAATAGAGAAAAAACATCTGAGCGAAATGAGTTGCTGTCTTGGGCCCTCCATCAAACAGAATGCGGTTAACCAAGGAATGCCAACCTTGGTGTTCAAACGTAACATCTCAAAAAGAAGACTTGCATATCCTCCATATCCTGTGAAGTTGTTGTCCAATACTCATCCGAAGTTGCACCAGTCTAACTTCAAGTATATGATGCAGCAGTTTTTGGGGCCAAAGAACTACAAGGGCGAATATTTCATGAACAAATACTACTATCCTACTACCACACACGAGCCAAATTTTATCAAGCCAGACATAGAACGTGGTAATGCGCTTAAGACACCAGAAGACGGCAAGAACACCAAAAACGGCAGGGACTTTTTGCAAAAAGGAGGTGTGGGCTTGTCAAGATCATTACAGCCTTTTCCCCTCAACAAATTCTGTAAGACCAACTTGCAAATATCCAAGAGAATGAAGAATGACATAATAAAGGCTTTGGAAGAAGAGACAGAGGACGGAAAAAAGACAAGTGTGCATGAGGTGGCAGTCCAGTTTGACATCAGTGCTCCAAGAATCGAAGCAATTGTTCGTTTGCATCATATCGAAGAGCAGCAAAGAGCCGAGAAAAAAATCACTCCTGAATTGAAGACTTTCGCCGACGCCATGTACAAAATGTTCCCTCTATATGATGCATCAATCCATGCCGAGAATCTCACAGAAATTCCTGCTCCTGCAAAAACGTTGAAGTCTAGATTTTTGACAATTGCCGAAAACGAGCCATTTGGGCCTGTTGATGCTGCAAATGTCCTTGGAATAGAGCCTGCAAGTGTCACATCCAATAGATTGACTCAAGGTCACGATGTCAGTCAGAAGTCACATACCGGATCCAAAAATGTTGGTTTCTTCGCTCCTGTTATGAAGCACGATAAATCAGTGTTCAAATTCGTCAACGCTAAGGTGGGCGAAGTTGGTGTTAGATATGGTAAGTCCAATAGAGACAACAAGAAAGACCGTAAGATCGGATACAACGAAATCGGTCAAAGAGTATATATCTAAGTGGTGTTTGCAAGTGCCACATTTCACTGTATATAAGCAGAATGTACAAAGTTTCGCATACTTTACCTGACATGAGGTAGTTGTAAGTGGGATAGTAATCACACATACGGTGTACTTACCGGTGAATCAATATCGGTATTGCTGATGGAAACGCCTGTATTCACAACTTCAACCATTCAGAAATAACTGCGTACAAAGCCAGCATAACTCATCTCAAACAGAACCTTGTTTCACGACAAAGAAGAGGTAACAGTGTTGTGGTTTCTTGTATGTCTGTTGTTCTCATATAGTGCTACTTTTTTCTGTATCATCAACGAACCACTTGAAGTTTACCCTTACAGTGTTCTAAAGTCTATGTTTAGCGAACCCGTCCACTCTTATTTTGTACCTTGCAAAGTACTGCCCCCGAATTGCACTTCCATGGCTTCATAGTCAAAAATCATCACTCACCACTGTATAGGTTTATGTTCCAAGCGTGTCCCCCAAATGGCGAAGCCGCTTGCCTGCTTCAAAAGTTTGTTTTTTCAAAAGCTTATGCATGAAAACATTTATCCGAAGTTGGATAACATTCGCCCAAAGCAATGTGTCAGAACTAAGTCCCGATTAGTGGAATTTCATTTATTGTAGTTACTCAGAGATCTTATATATAGCTTATGATTTTCTGTACATGTAAAATAAGTGTACTCCTGTATGGCTGATATTTTGAGACCTAGCGTAGCAACTTTTGCAATTTGAGGGGGCCCAATCACCATAAAAAAAAACATCCTAAAAGACTTGAACAAGTTAGAGATGAAGATCTTGCTACTAAGTATCGCATGCCTACTCTCGCTATGTCGCGCCGCAGCTCCCGACTACCATCTGAAGTCAAGACAGGCCGGCCGTGGGACGTTTGCGCTTCCACTATCAAAATCACAGGGAACTCTTTTCAAGAGGTCAGAGGAAGAATCAGGGACCTTAGAGCTTGATACTACTCAGCCAGCAGGCACGAACTACAAGGTGGAGCTAGGAATTGGAACGCCGCCTCAGTATTTCAGTCTTATACTCGATTCGGGCTCATCTGACTTGTGGGTCCCATCGGCCCTTGCTGGTCTAAAAAAGCCCTATAGTATGAATGGTTTATACAACCCGCATAGTTCATCGACGTTCGTTAATTTGTCTACTAATTTCACAGTCGGGTATGTAGACGGAAACAGTGCCTCTGGGTTTTATGCTACAGATACAATTTCATTTGGTTCCCAGTCGGACTTATCGCTCCCAAATTTTCAGTTTGGAATTGCTGAAAATACCAGCATCGCCTCTGGCTTGTTGGGTGTTGGTGATCCACGACTTGTTTCTCATACACCATATGACACTTTCCCCATCGCTTTGAGAAAATGCGGACTCATTAATAAGAATGCGTTCAGTTTTGTTCTTGACAGCCCCGACGCCATGTCTACCGGGAGGATCTTGTTCGGAATACCTGAGGACGTGTCTTTGTACACTAACGACAAGTTGATTCCTCATCCTATGGCAGGTGCCGCTAATTTGTGGAGATATTCTATCGCTCTCACAGCTTTGTATACATCAGACTCTGAGGGAATTCAGTTCAATAACACCAATTGGGCTATATTTGATACAGGGTCTACTAATGTTTATTTTCCTGCTGATGTCTTTGATGAAATTGGTCGGCAGTACGGGTTGGGATTCTACAAGTGGACCCTGACGTATATCACTGAGTGTGACACAACACAAAGTATCAGCTTTGAGTTTGGCAATCAGAATATTACGCTTCCGTTGAACAAGTTTCAACGCAGAGAAAAGGTCGTAATCGATGGCCAGAAAAAATGCATAATCAATATCATGCGGGGAGACATGTTCATACTTGGAGATCGATTTTTGCAGAACGTCTATACGCTTTTCGATGTTGAAGACCGAACAATCTCGCTTGCTTTGGCAAATTTCAAACGGAGTTCAAGCACGCCTACTCGGAAAGGTAAACCATACACCCTTACCATCACAAACACTCTACTGGACGCTTTATACACGCCATTCGACCAGAAGGATGATGAGCAGTTTTTTTCTACTTATCTTCAAGATGTGACCGATATTGATAGCAGCGAGAGCAGTGCGACTTGTGATGACGAGAGCAGCGAGTATAACATCTATAGTACTGACTACTGGACAAATACAGAATACCCCACATACACGACCGAAACCTCTGCTTTTGACGACGACAGCGAGAGCGGCGAAACTGTCAAAGACTTTCACGCGCCAGCAAACGAAGAGCCAAAAACCGACGTGTTCTTGTCGAACAAACTTTTGAGAGCATATTTTAGGCTAAAAAATTCCTATGGGGTTTCTCTCCCTAGGAAATGCCATGGCAGCAGTGGGAGCTGTGGTAGCGCAGTAAAGATCGCAATCAGTTAGGCGGGAAGTGTGGGTGGCCATAGAGATAGATATTGCAATGGATATACTACATTAAACAGCATTACACAACATAATTATGAAGTATCATACATTATAGCATGAATAAAGCAAGTACATTTGACTTACAGCAAATAATGTAATTGAACATTGACATGGATTACTAATAATGAGGAGGCATCCAGCCCTTTATATCCCTCAAACTCCTACCAATCAATCTTCTTAATTAAATTCCAAACTCTTTAACGCAGTCTCAATTAACATCCTTTTTTCAAATTACCAAGTTATGATTCCCATCTTCCTCCTCCCCAAAGTCCGCCTTTTCCCGACATTTTCTTCGACACCCATCAATACCCAGATTTCCGCGCATCATTTTTCACTTTTTCAATTACCATAGCACGCACCATAGCAAGCACCTACAGTCAATACAAACAATACAAACAATAATCTCACATTAATAGTCAATCTTATGTATAATAGCTTAAGCTGATTATTATCTGCTATCCATTGACTCAACCGATAATCTATTTCTTCTTGAACAAAGGCTCCCCAATGTTCTTCCCTCTCAACTTGACTCCCAAAACTCTCTCCATCTTACCCAACAATTGTTGATTAGGAACGGCTCTACCGGCTTCGTAATCGTTGATAACGTTAGGCTTTTCGTTGATTCTGGTGGCCAAGTCTTTCTGAGTCAACTTCTTTTCTTGTCTGGCCTTTTGTATGGTTTTTCCTACCGAGGCCTCGATTTTCTTTGGAGGAGCAACTTCATTGTCTCTGTCAATTTTAGCCAATCTTTGGCCCTCGGTTCCAACGCTCTTGTTGGCCCCGCCGGCGTATTTCTTGTCCACGGCAACGACGGTCCCGTCTCTGCGGGCCGCATTCACCTGACTCTTTGATTTGATCACGGTTTGTCTAGGAGCACTGTTGCCAGGTCTGGCGTTTCTTCCAATCACAGTGACGGAGTCCCAGTCGGTATTAGATGGTGTGTAAGACATTTTTGAGGTGTGTAGTGTTGTGTAAGTATGGTAGATGTCACAGAATGTGTTTAAATATGTGTGCAATCGTGGAATCAACCTCCACAAACGACAAGCAAAGTAGAAGAGATGGCAAACTGTTAAAGCCCGATTTATAATCTTTTACTTTTTCTCGAACCCTCCACAGGGAGACAACGCCGACAAAATTTTACGGTCACGTGAAATGTGTGGAGTGCGTTTAGCTGCGTGTGGATGGTACCATGAAACACATACGTATACCACAAAACATGAATTTTGTGAAAAGTAGCTGCGTTTCAGCATACTATTGAAGACAGAGCGGTGTAGATACAGGCCAACCACGCACCACAATGGATTTGAAGGTCTATTTGCCGACCCGCAGTGTTGAGGAGTTTGAAGATAAGCCGCTTCTGGAGTTTCTCCTGACTTTGGCTGAATCCACCAATCGCCAGAATGCCTTCTTTGACGAGACCATCACTGGGTACATAGTGCTTGCGAACGAGGAGCCTTTGACCGAGGAGGAGGCCGCGATATATACAAAGACCCTTGAGGAGGCTCTTATTTCCGTAGACTTGTCTGTGCATGCCTCCAATCATATCCGTGCCCCTCCACAACAGTCGCAGATCATCACCTTCAACTACGGGTTCAAGGAGTGCATTTTCAACGAGCCTGTGGCGGTTTCCGGGGCAGACGACGGGGAAGAAGACGGCCCAGTGCACAATATCACGATCTGGAAGATTCTTTTGCCGATATCTTATCCAAAACGCAAGATCAACAACCCCGAAATCATCATGTCCATTCTCCTCACTCTTTCGAACTACCAGTTGATTGTTTCGCAGAAAAAGCTCAGCGAGAAGTATTCCTCGGAGTCCAGCCACATCATGCTCAACGACAACGGAAGCACCGACGAACTAACCCTCCAGGAGGCCTATAAACCTGTGCAGGAGGCCAATGTGTTAGCGGGTTTAGAGCCACAGGTGAAGTTCAGTCCGCTTCAGACGCAAAACACCCCAAACCTTCCGCTTTCAGAGGTCATTCCTGCGGCACAGAAGCCCGTGTTTGCGTCTTCAGCGCAGAACAACAGCAAGCGGGGCTCTATGATGTCGAACTTCTCGGTGATGGAGGCCATGCCGTCTACCATAAGTTTGGACGCAAAGATATTGTTGCCTGTGTACCCTGTATTGAACATGAGACTCAAATGCACTAAACCTGCGGGTAGAAACGACATTTTGCTCACCACGCTTGAAATTGAGTCTTCCAAGGAATTGAACAAAATCGACACTTTATTGAACTTGCTTGAGATCAATCTTGAGTTTCCTAATGGGTCTATCAAGCCGTTGATTCCGCCGTCGCTTCAGAAATTCCCTGTAGAGATCAATTACAATGACAATGTGCAATTTATCTACGAATTGATCAACAACAACAGCAGCGAAAACTCTGCCAAGAAGCCTATCTCTATCACGCTTATTTCGGAGCCTGTTCAGAAGACACACAAGCAACAAGCTGCCAAAAACCCACCTTTGGCATCCACAACATCTAACAAAATCATCACCAAATGGAACACCATGGTGGACTTTAGTATAATAGCCCCACCTACAAACACCGCTCTCAAACAGCATCAGAGCCAGCGGATGTCTGCAGGGGCCTCTGGATCGCTCCCATTCAAAAACTTCAAGAACGGGGGCGCCAATAGCAATTCTTTGATATCCTCGATGACTGGAAACAGTGTTTTCGCGCGCCCTAAAGAGCCACAGAGATCTGTGTCTTCTCCAAGCATTACCTCGCCAGTGGTCAACTCCACAACGTTCTCTTTGGGTATATATTCCGATAATAGCAATAAAAATACAAATGGCGACTCTAGTGGCGAAAAGTCGCCTGCAAACGGCGATAATCACCAAAAATTGAAGAATCAGGTGAGATCTACGTCTACATCGCTCACAGTGAATATTCCGCGTACCTCCAAGTCGGTTTTGAACGGGCTTGTGTTGTCTTTTCATGGAACAACAAACGTTAAAGTGGGCCAGATATTCAAGTGGAAAATACAGGCGATCAACAAGTCGCATCGCATCCTCAACTTGTCGCTATACATCCAGCCTAAAGACAACAACAACCACTCATTTTTGACCACAAATCTCACTGAAAAGGCAACCCCAAGGGTCAATAACGGAACCATTGATGGTTATGATAAATCATACAACAAAATAGCCGGAAACCAGATTATATATCCGTATCTGTACCATCCCGGATCGAGTATTAACTTGACCAAGATCTTCAATCAAACAAAGCTCACTCCTACGGGGATTATATGCTTGAATAACGACGTCAGAATAGGTCCTTTCGACCATTATTCTGTATTCGAGACGGAAATCAATTTGATTGCAATTGAGAAGGGCATTTTCAGTCTACAGGGCGTGAAAATCATAGACATCACCTCGGGGGAGAGTTTTGACTGTGGAAAGTTGTTGGAGGTTGTGGTTATTGATTGAGCGGCCGTAGGGGCTGTAGGAAGTATGTATGTTGTATAGTACCATAATGAAGGACTATGTTTGGAGGTTTACTAGTAATGTAGGTTATGTATAACGAGTACTTCTCCAATGAAATGGTGGCCTTTTGTGACACTGCGAATCATGGAAGTTGTATGAAAGCATAAGGATAGCGAGTTGTGTGGCCTTGTGGGGACATCTGGAACCATTGATGATATAATGTAATTCATGTAGGACCTTTTGGTACAGCCTCTTGGAGATTTTCTCATGGAATACCGATGTTGAAAACTATCTCGTGAGACTGTTCAATATGGCCTATCATGGGTGTTGAAAAGTACTTTCTGAATGACTGCTCACTTGTCGCCTCGCAGGAACTGATCAAGGCAAACACTCAACTTACTGTATGTCATAACTACGATTCCAAGAACTTCATAGCGCTTACGGTTTCCTTTAATGGTGCCTCCTAAAATAAATAGCCTTTATCTCGTGAATTCTTTAAATACAGCAAACTATATCAAAATCTTAAGCACCTCTTTGCGCTTGTTCCGCAACCCCCGTGGACTGTCGCCAGGCAACGTCATCAAAGAGTCCTCGAATATCGAAACTAAAAAGTTTTTGTCCGTGTTCTTGAAATTGGTCAAATAGAGCGTCAAAAAAGAGCAAAGATACATAAACACATTGGCACGAAGACCTGGCAAAAACTCAAGTATGGCGGTCGTGATGTCTGCCTGAAGCTGGAACTTATCGAACTTCAACGCAAACATCGAAGGAAGCGTGATCTTCTCTAAGATGAACGGAGAGAATTCTTTGGGAATTATTCCTCCGTCTAGATTGTTCAAAAGTAGAAGCAATGTTCTAACTACTGCCTTAGAGCCGGACTTTCCCTCATCGTCAAACTTATTGCTCTGATTGACAAAGTCCAAGTTCAAAGTTCCGTTTTTTTCTAGCTGGTCGCGTATAGACAAGTCTATATCTCCAAGGATCTTGTTTTTGAGCTCTATATTGACAGTTTTGTTTGCCGCCTGGCCATCGTTAGTGCCTGTCAAAGCACTGTTGGCTGCACCGTACACAGAGTCATGGCCAAAGTCGTACAAGTCGCTGAAGATTCCCTCGTAGAGATTATTACTCAAAAAATTGACCAACTCGTAAATGGAGGGTGGAATGCCCGAGGAAGACCCAAAACCCTTCATGTTATTCAAAAGGTCCAAGGACTCGCCAAAAATCGAGTGTTTTGTGGAAAACTCGTAGGTAAGGAAGTAGTCCTTGCAGTTGAGAATACGCAATATCAACGAGACGCTCACCTTGCGAATCCCAATATTGAGGGAGTTCACTTTTATCTTGACCTTTTGGGCCCCTGTGGCGGGCAAGGTACCTTTACTTTTGGATATCTCCACAATGGGCTCGCGGAGATAGTTCACGTTGCTGGTGATGGCATTATCTGAGGTTTCTACAGTCAAAAAGTGCTGGGAATTGCCCACATCGTAGTTGATGATCTCCCAGTCAAACTTCATCTTTCCGTTATTGAAAATGGTAAACTCGTACTCGCAAGTCTTGCTCAAGGTCTTCAAGTCTGTGATTTTAAGCTCTACAGGCGTGACATCCGCTACAGGCTTCTTAGAATTCTCCTCGTAATCGATGTTCTTGAGAAACCCCTTCATTAGGTTGTACCGCTGGTCAAAGTCGATGATGTTGAGGTTTTCAAGCGTCAAGTCAAGGAAAACAGGCTTGTGGTCGGACACATTGAATGCAGGCAAACTGTTGTACTCGTTGACCTTGATATGCTTGTCAACCAACGCCAAATTGGCGTCGTTTTTCGTGTCGCCGCTATTGGCCACTCTCAGGGTCAGAATCTCGCTTTCCTCGTCCTCGTAGTCGTTGTTGAACTCGCTGAAGAAAATACGGTCGCAGTACGAAGGAATGTGGTCAAATTGGTAGCTGATACTGTCTGAGGCGGAGTTTATCGAGACCTCCTCTGTGTCATCTGTGGTGTTTCCGATATCTTCCAGAGAGCTTTCAACGTCCTTGTATGCGCTTTCCACGTGAGCTGTGGCATTATCAGGGTGCGGCTTTTTCACTATACACTTATAGGTGGGCAAAAACCTGATTTTGGCCTCCTTGAAGCCCAGAAGAAGATTCAAATTGCCCCTTTCGATCGACAAGGAGTCCTTTTCAAGCAAGGGAAGCACCAACTTCTTGGCAATCAAGCTTTGGTTTTCTGTCATGTCGTCTGGGTTGTTGATGTCGTAGAGCAACCTGAAATTCAAGTCGCCGGCAAAGAAAATGAAACAGTCGCTGAAAAGCGACAATTTGTCGTTTTCAGCCCCTCCCGAGCCCCGTATCGTTAGCGCGTCCATAGAGAGCGTCGGAGACGTGGGGAAGAACTCCTTGGCGGCATTTATAAGCGGAGAGGCCAACCGGGAGGCCCTGTTGGACAGCGAGGGCGATGCCAACTTGGAGGCTCTGTTGGACTGCGTCGAAAGCGCAGGAGAGGCTACTTTCGAGGCTCTATTGGACAGAGTGGAAAGAGTAGGCGAGGCAACGTCCTGGCCCTTTGCTTTGTTCGAGGGAGCCGTGAGATCTTCAAGACTGATAAGACGGTTGTCTCTGATGGTTTCCTGGTCGTAGCCAAAACGGAACATGTCTATTTCGTTTGTGGAGTAGTAATCGCTGCTGAGCAACGGATTGGTGAGATAGTACGACTCGTTTTTGAAAAACTCCCTCATGCGAAGGTTTTTCTCAATGAGATTCAACTCCTTTTTCCGCTTGGCAATGTTGTTGTCTCCTGCGGACAAATGCGCATTCACAATGACCACCTGGTAGCCGTGCACAATGGCGTCCAACTCCAGCTTGCTCAATCTGTCCTCGTTCTCCTTTGCCGAGATGTACGGCAAGATATCCTTGTCGTAACTGAGGGTGAACTTGATCAACGTGGCGCCCTTATTTCCAAACATATTGAGAATCCCCGTGCCTGTGGTGGCCAACTCAACGTTGGATATCTGGCGTTTGAGGCTCCTGCGCACAAAGACGATCGTCGACAAGCCGATAAGCCGGTTGTCGGCAAGATACTCGAACCGGTCTCCGGAAGCCGTGATCGATGCGCCGGATCCGGCCACCGATCCGGCCACTGATCCGGCCACGGATTCCGCGGCGGACGGCGGTCTGCCGGACACCGCTCTTACAGAGGACTGCGAGGACGCGTTGCTGTCCCCGTCGAGATGCTCGTTCAAGAGGCGCAACACAAACGCGGTCCACTCGTTGATCAAGATGGGAGACGAGTAGAACGTCGTGGCATTGAGGGCGATGGTTTCCTGGAAGTTGACCACGTACATGTCGGCACAATGGGCGTCGTCGAAAGGCGTCAACGGCACGTTGAGGAGTCTGCGGAAGTTGTCCTGCTCCGCAGGGTCCTCAAACACCTTGGAGTTTCCGTTGAGATTCCATGTGACCAACCGCACCTTGATATCTGTGGGCTTCAAGTAGTTTTTGAGATTGGCGCAGAGGAACTTGAAAAGGTCGTTTTTGCGCCGGATGTTGTCCTCGCGTTGCCGCGCGTGCTTGAGCTGCGCAGGGGTCATCGACCGGCGGTTGTCTGTGGCGCCTGGGCCGTTTTGGGGGCTCACAAGCTTGATTCCCAGCTTCCAGTGCGTCACGAAATTTGTGAGTCTGTCCTCGGCCTCGTCGTTGTCGAAATTCACAAATCCAATCGAGGCCCCGCGGAAATTGACCTGCATTTTGTCCGAGTTGACCCTCACTGGCTGGATCTTCAACACGTCTTCTGGGCTCAACGGAGCGATATCCTCGTAGATGGTGAACTGGCCCGTGGCTGGGTCTTTCAGCGACAGGATGGCATATCGGGGGATATCTTCATCCGAGTCTGGGGGAAAATACCAGAGTTTGGTCTGTTCTGTCTCGAGCTCCATTTCTGCTTGTGTGGGGGGGTGTGCAGGAGTCTGTGGTGTTGAGATCAAAGCCTTATTGGTGCCAGCACTGAAAGCTATGAGAGAGTTTTAGATTCCATATTGAATTTTTTTTTTTTTCTGCTGTTTTTCATACGTATCCAGTTTTCGTGGAGCTGTCAGGAAATCTTCAGGGAAGAATGGTAAGGTGAGTGGAATGATTGGTTGGTAAGGGGAGGAGAGAGTGTCAGCAGGGAGCCTTAATCGGGTTTTTGCTTATTGAAAGTGGTGCACAGCTTGATTGGGTGTCGCGAGCCTAGTTATGAAGTGTGCACTGGCCATAATCAACACAATGCCAACCTGTTAGCTCTTTAACAAAATAAAGGACAGAATGAAATGACTTCGATGAAAGTCTGCAAGAGGCAATAACCCTTGGCTGAAAGCATCAAAGCAACATCCATACGCGCACCCTACATCTTCACAAACGCCAACATACAAAAACCATTAATTAAAAAGCTATTTAACGAACTGAAAAGGGTATTCCTATATACAAAAGCAAGAGACGCATATATTCATCACGAAAACGGGTTACTCACCGAGAACATCCGACTATCGCTCAGCGTGCCGAGTTTGCTGCGGAGCATCTGCTGCTCCTCGCAGTTGGTCACATTATACTTCGAAAAGTCAATAATGGGACACTTGACGATCTGATTGCGCGAGGGGATTTCGCCAACAAAGTCTTCGTCAAAAAGAAGCAGGGGGTCCAGCTTGAGGGTATCCTTCATCTGGCCAAGCTTGATGATGTCGTTTTTGATCTTGTTGCGCTGTTTGTAGAGAAGATCCAACGTCGAGCAAAGGATTACGTAATCCGGATTTGAAGCCGGATTTTGCGACGGTCCGGGCGGAGACGGCGCGGAAATCCGCAACTTTTTCTTGAGCGGCCCGTCCCGGACATTGTCCTCCTGCGAGGACGCGCTAGAAGGCGGAGTTTCCACCAGAAGCTCCTGCGAAGACACAGACGACGGCGAGGAGGTCTTTCTCGTTATGCATGAGGCAGGGGGTATGCATGTCGCAAGGCTGCAGGGCATCTGTGGATCATTCTCCGGAGAGGGGGTGTCGTAGTTGCGGTGGTACAAGCTGGCACGTGTTCGCTTGATCCTTCTTCGAGGAACGGAAACCTGAAGGGTGGCAGCCATGGTCGCTGGACTGAACCCTTTGCCGGAACAGACGCCTTTTCGCTTTGTTAATAAAGAAATGTCTTTGTATTTAAATACTATGGCGCCGCCAATATTGGGAGGCAAAACAACCCAGAAAAAACGTATTTTTTCCCTTGTTTGGGGGCGAAAATCGATGATTATGAGATCTTTTTCAGTGCGGATAACAAATAGAACACATACACTAATCACATCCAGAAGCCAGTTCTTGCGGGTGCCGATGGATAACCTGAAATCAACATCTACGGGTGGTCAGCGCGTTGGTGATGCGAGTGTTGCTGGTTTTGTCGCGAACTGTTTAACCTGCCAGAAAAAGAGTGCTTTTAAGGGGAGCAAACGAGCTGAGAAAAAAAAGCGAAGTTTTGTATTTTCCGTGAAAATTGCGAAAATTCGGCGGGAAAAAAGAAAAAAATTTCAGTTGCCTGGATCTCTCAGAGCTCATCGCGGCTGCGCAGAGGGTTATTGTTATGATAGATGAGGATAGAGAATGGAGAGTGAGGGGTGACTGTTGCCCATTGGCGCGAGGTTGAGAGGCAGGTGAGGCCGATGCAACACAAATGCAGCATGCATGCAATCGGGCTGAGAATAAGGGCAGGAATACCCGATGTCCCACAGCCGCATGTCGGAAGGAAAGCTTCATCGGCATCTGCGAGGGTGGCGAGGGTGGCAAGAGGAGGGGTGGTTTGCGATTTAAAGTTTGTGGGTTACCCGGGTTTCCTGAAAGGAGGGGATTTTACGTGCAGGTGAGACATCGATGCAGATCCGAATATGGAGAGCTGCATCACTATTTACTTTTGATATTTACCCTTGCGGTACTTCATACCAAACACGCAATGCATTTCTACAGCCACCGTGTAATTGCACATTGTCATTTATTGAAGTATAAGTAGAACATCATTGATATCACCCTTGAATTATTGGTCTTATTCCCTGGCCATCCATATTCAATCCTCCAAAACAACACCCAGCCAGGCTATTCCCAGCAACAAATCAAACAAAACTAAACACCAAAACATCAACCACACATAAGATATCAATACCTGTAATAGTACATTATATATAAGATAGTAGCACACAAGCCAGAAATAAAAGTAAATGCAAAATCCCTAGTAGCAAAATAAACAAATGGAATAGACAAAAAAGTAAGCCAGAGGTGATACAACAAAAAATTATCATTAATGCCTGGCTATCTTTCGTCACCCGAGAAAGTAACCCCAAAAAATAGCCATAAAAGCGAGTCATAAAGTGAAAGGAAATCAAAGTAATCAAGAGTCATTAGTCTCATACGTTTCCATCGCTGTGTTACATTGTACTCCCTTCATCTTTGATATATCACCCTTATCTAGAACCACTGTCAAGCACTCTAAGACCGGTATTTGGATTGACGATCTCAATGATCTTCTTACCCTTTGGGGTAGAGATGATATGCTTGGCATCCGAAACAACCGTAGACGAAGCCAATTTCTTTGGAGAGGACTTTGGGGAGAAAGTGGTGCTGGTATAAGGGTTGAATTTGTGATGAACGTAGTTGGAACTACTTGAAGAACTGAAAGAAGAGTCAGGAGAGTAGTAGCCTCCGTCGCCAAGGAACGCGTTAGGATTGACGTTGACGTGGCTAGGAGACAGAGTAACAGAGGGCGATGACGACGAAGATGCAGAGGACGCAGAAGACCTAGAAAGAACCAAGTCTGGCACGAATTCGAAGTCGTCTTCTAAATCAAACCCCTTTGACGAGAAGTATTGATGTCTAGAAGACAACGACGACAAAGTGGAGACAGACGAGGCAGAACGAGGGCTTCCGCTATTAGAAGACGCACGCATAGCGGCAGCATTGCCGTAGTTGCCGGCGTAGTAGCTAGCGCTGTTGATGCTGTTGCTTGAGGCCCCGGAGGCCAAGTGGTTCAACATGTTGACCTGATGCAGACTAAGCATGTCAATGTTGTTGGCACTGCTGTTGTTGTTGCAGCTGTACAACTTGCTGCTGTCGAGCAGGCTGCCGTTGTTGGCGTAGTAGTCCGAGGTGAGGTAGTGGACATTGGAATTGGTTATTACCGGCGATGGGATGTAGTTATTGTTATTGCCGCCGTTGTTGCCTGAATTGTATGAAAAACGAGACATTTTGTGATTATCGAGGGCTGAACAGTTTAATCAGAGAGAGTTGAGGTTAACTGTCATTAAAAGGATTGGTCTATGGTCTATATGATTTGAGAAATTGAAGTTTTGACTGGAATTATTTTGAGATGAGGATGAGATGTGAGATAAGAGAAATCTTAACAAGGAAAACGAAAAACAAAATCGGGGGAGAAACTCGCTGGCTTTTATAAAAACCACTAATAAAATCTCCTTTTCTTTTGCTTTTTCTGCTTCGCACACTAAAAATCGCGATCGTCACCCGTCCCACGGCGGTTTCAAACTTAATTTGTGTGTACGCTACCCGGCTATTCGGTAACCAGGGCGGCCCAGTAGCGAAACCACGCTGCAGGAGAAGCGCTGCGTGGTTATTTTTCAGACTGTGTGTCTTATTTTTGGCCAAGATCAGAAGGCTGATTTAAACGAGCTTCTTGTTTTCCCGGAGCGATTCTTCCTGTTTGCAATTGTCTAGAAAAAAGCGTGTATAGCTGACAAACATTACACTCATAGGAATATGGGTTTGTTCCGAGGCCCATGACTGTCCCAGGATTTTGAGCTGGTCAACAAAAAGTGCTGGTCTTCGAAGTTGTGGTACAATAGCTACCCCCCAGCTGTACACAAAATTGCCGGTTGTGATTTTGTTTCATTCCCGTTTAGTGCATTTCATAGACAAACCTTAAACTTCCAACAAAAGGGAAAAGAAATGAACAAGTGAAAAATAAATGATGACCGGTCGGAGATCGAGTGTCCCACGGAGTCACGCGCAATGCATGCATTTTTCACTATCAATTTCTGTCTTATTTCTCGGCATTTTCTAATGGCACTACATTCATGATATTAGTAAACGTACACTACGCTGTACAAAGGGACATCAGTAAACCGACACTGTATAGTGCAAAATGACACTAGTAAACGTACTTTAGCAAACATGCGTTACAATCGGTCAATACCATTTGTTGGCAAAGTTCTAATATTTGCTATTGCCTGTCCATCGCAGTATCGAAAGGGCACATTCAGTAGACGTACAATAATTAAAATCTTATTCCGTAGACGTACAATATGAAGTGAACGTACACCCTGTAAACATTCAATACACCCTGCACTCAATGAGCATATATATCCGGTAAGTACAAATTTAAGTGACTATTGTACTCGAATACAATAGTCATCAGTTTTGTACTTGATCAAGAAGCATACTATTCAGGATTTGTACTATTCAGTTAGTACATTTAAGAACAGTGCAATTTATAACAGTTGCATTAACAGTGCACAATCAAAAAAAAAAGCACTCGATACGCTTAGTTATCATTTGATGAGCGTCCTTAATGGCTAGAACATAGCACAAACAACAATTGCACAGCCTTGCATCGTTCGCCTGTGCAAAATCCAACAAATAAATCTGTCCACACTTCAACGTATTCCCTCTCTGATCTCCCCATTTTTATGGCCTTTGCTCTTATTCTCTGTCGGATTTTCTTCGATCCGAGCTGGATTCAAAAAAACTTACCGAAATTACGATTCCATCAGCTCAACATCTCAGTACTTTTATAAAAATACGCATATGTATTTCCATGATTGGTCAATATCAGATTTTATGAATCCATTCTAATTCCGATATAGAAACAAGTATCAATGACCACCATGTGGTTGTTGTGTGTTTGTGAAATTCCAATAGAGCTCTCTCTACATGCACGTAGGCACTGCCACTTGAGAGGTTGGTTTCGTAAGAATTGTCTCAACATATAGATCAACTGGCAGCTGAAAAATCACAGTAGTACAAATACGCAAATCAAGACAATAGCCTCTGTTTTTATTTGCTGTGTGTTTACCAGTTTGACCTCTTTGAATGTTCACCTTTCTACTGCGTTCTGTCGTCACGGTTGATATATATTACATCATCTGTACTGTAACTAAGATCAAAAAAAACTCAAATGAAATGCTTCAATTCTATTAACAAAAAGACAGCCAAAAACCTTCCATGTGTGACTCTGATTATTCTGAAAACCTCTTACATGTGTATAAATCATCAATTTTGAACACTCGTAAATCGTAACTTTTACGATCATGTTGGAAGTCAGCAATTAGTTCGAATTTTTTTGAGATATCTAAATATTGAGGAAAAAAATATACCACAACTACAGTATCAAGCCCTACACAGTTATTCATCCGTTTTGCTGATTCCTTATTCGTTGTTTTAACGTGTAATTCATCATCCTCTCGATGTTGAAGTCGTACGTTTACTACCATCTTCAAATTCCCACTGTACGGGTGTATGCACGGATGAGAAAAACACACATCAAATCTATGAGGAATGAAAAATCAACACATTGGAGAAACATGGAAGAAAATACAAGCTGGAAGGCCTATCGATGGGTAATGTGATCTCATAGACAGACGGTGGCCAAGTTTCTATGACACAAACCAGGCAGTAACAGACACCATGGGGATCATATTCTTCACATTATTATTTTTGGTTATTATACTTTTTATTGTGTTCTTGCCATACTTCTCTGGGGTGGGAGAATTCAACATTGATCGTAGTGGGAAAAGAGGCCTGGACTACGGAACTGACAGTCTGAGCGCAGCTAAAAGCAGTGGTTTGAATTACCAAGAATATGTTCCTCCTGACGAGTATGACGAGCCTACAGAGACGAAGAAATCTAGAAAGGAACTTGTAAAGGAAAAGCTCAAAGATGTCACAATCCCATTGAAATTCAAAACCCAAGGATTGGCTGAGACACAGAATACGTTGCGTCAAAGAAGAGCCGGCAGCAGAGGCGGAAGTCCAATCATCAATGACGATCCTAACCAGTTTGATTTCGATATTGATGAATTGATAGAAGAGGAAAACGAAGAATCAAAGGAAGAGTATAAGCAGAGAATAAATTACGCCAAGACGTTTGAGGACAGACTCAACAAATACGACACCATAGCCTAGATGTGTATATAATATAGAGAGATTAGTATCTTGATCTCTGTGCTTTGGAGCAAACTAATAGAGGTTTTGTTATACCGATATTCATAATCAGTCTTGCATTCAAAGAGATGCAACAGTATGTCGTTTCGATACTATATGATACTATATGTGCAGACTGTAGCAGGGGTTTCAAAAATGCCAATAAAACTCGCCTAAGCTGTAGATGGAAACAAACTCTCGTATTAAGCACAAAAGCTATCTATTCTGTAGAATAGTGCGGCTTGATCCCGGTTTGATCTGGGCGTCTGTCTGAGCGCGGCAAACGAGTCATAAATTCCCTGCATAACAGCAGTCGTTTAAAGACTTGGATGACACACATGTAACCGAAACAAACCCTTCATATACCTCCAAAATCATCAGCCCTCCATATCTGGCCATGACCATGGCCACATGTGGCGAAGTGTGGCACAGTCTGCGATGACCAGGAACCAGAACATTCTTTCTCACGTGCGCAAAATTGCTTCCCCCCGTTTCCACCGCTTTTTCTTCACTGTTTTCTTCCGCTTTTCCTCAGTGTTTGCGCCTCTCAGATTCTTGTACACTTGAAAACCAGACTCAAGTATATAAATATCGGAAATTTACCCTTTTTACTCTGTCATTAATGTCAATTGACATCGGATGACTTTCAACTTTATTAACCTAATACTCATAAACCCTATGAGATTATATAACAAACGAAATATCTCAACCTCATAGTCTAGAATTTTTCAACAATCACCCCTAAATTAATCAGTAACACAAATACATAATCAAGAAGAACAACAGGCAAACGATGAGCCAACCATACCAGCCATTAAACAATCCTCCTAGCTATAGCGACGGGCTTTTTGAGTCTCCGGAAGCCGGCACCTCTTCCGGGGTTCCAGTTCCAGCAGACAATATTCCTGATGACTTCAAGTACGACACAAACGTTGCAGGGTGTGAGCTAACAATCAGACAGATGTTTGTTCGCAAAGTCTATACCTTGTTATCCTTGCAGCTTCTAGGTACATTTGCGATAGGATTTGCCATCAACTATTTCGACTCAATCAAGAGCTTCTGCTTGCTGAACTCTTGGCTCTTATTTGTGTCGTTTATTGGCTCGTTTGGGTTTATGATTGCTGCCTTTTTCAAGTCAAGAACTTATCCACACAACTTGATCCTTTTAGCAGGATTTACAGTATGTGAAAGCTATGCTGTGGGTGTGTTAACGTCCCTTTACGACACAAGTATTGTGATCAATGCAGTGGTCCTTACAGCTGCGATATTTATCGGGTTAACCGTGTTTGCTATGCAGACAAAATACGACTTTATCAGTTGGTACGGTGCCTTATACTACGCTTTGATTGGGTTGGTTACGTTCGGTTTTTTCTCGATGTTCTTGAGATTCAGCTCAACAACAGAATACGTCTACAGCATTATCTCTGCATTGATTTTTTCTGTGTATATCATCGTGGATACTCAGTTGATCATGAAGAGACTCAACCCTGAGGAAGAGGTCACTGCAGCCATCACGTTATATTTGGATATCATCAATTTGTTTATCAATATTTTGCGTATTCTCTCGCACAACGACGACTAATGTTTTTAATGGGTACATAACATAATACATATAATAAATACTATAGTATTGAGGTTGAAAATGGCTGTATAATGGTTTTGTGCGCTGAAAAGGCATATATTTTGGCACAACTTGAAACTAAAATGCTCTGGCATCTTCAAGATCGTCGACATTCAAGTAGTCGACACCACTGCTTAACAACTGCTCCCAGACTCTATCTCTGACCCGTTTAGGCCAGTTTGGAGTGTCCCAAACCCTCGTTTTGATATGTAATGTGTCGTGAACAAATTTAATTGCTTTAGATACACGCTTCAATTGGTGCTCATTTAATCCTCCTCCGTTATTGGCAATATAGTTGGGTGCTTTTTCTCTAATCAATTGTCTTAAAGATGCAGAGGCCATCAACGACACGGAGTTGTTGTACAAACGAAGCTGCAGGTCGTAATCATCAACAAAACCGTTATCTGGGACTACAAGATGGAGCGGAGCATCGCTGAATGCTACTCTTTTGTGTAGACCGAACACATCGTTGTCCACTTCGTGGCTATTCATGAACTCAATCGGGGTATTTCCTGTGATCAAGATTGTGATAGGTCTCCAATTAATTGTGGGTTGCAGGCCATGTCCAATGTCCTTGAAGTCTATATTCGTTAGATAGTCACGCTCTACGAGCTTAGAATCCTTCAATGTTTGGACAAATTTCTTATAGGTCTTCAACGCATCGGTTTTGATATCGATGTACAAATATGTAGTTGTCTCCGGAGAGTTGTAGAAGATACCCCTTGGAGATTCCTGATTTTTTCGACAGTTGACCTCATCAAGGAGTTTTCTCAAGTTATCCAAGTAATATCTCTCCACGGTGATGTCTTCACTCAAATAAAGGCTATTATGTCCCACCAATAGCTTGTCTTCGCTGTCCGTAAGCCAGATATCCGATTCAATAGAGTTGAAACCGTGCGAAATAGCATCAAATACAGGCAACTTCCTCCAATAATCGTTGTGGGAGTGCACCTGGATCACCTCCTTGTCTCGTGTGAGCTGCGCAGCCGTGCTATTGGTTGGCTCACATATATTGTGATCATGGTTGTAAAAGATCTTTTTTTGGAAATCTGAATAGTATTGCACGTCGTTTGAGATAACCAGTCCAAAGTCGGGGCTAGCAACATTTCTACTGTTGGAGACAGACTCGGTTTTCGGGCTCAACATTAGCGATTGCTGCGACATCAACGACTGGAAAAGAAGAATGAATAGCAACGACATTGTGATGATTGTGGACACGCAGCAGAACACAAAAGTTGATAGATGCAAGGGATCTGCCAGATCAAAACTGAGTTTCATGGTAGTAATGGGATTCGTTTCTAGAAACTATAGGCCAAGTAACGGGACAAGTACTCTAGTTGTTAATGGCGATGATGGCGTAGATACTTTGCTCTGTTATGTTTGCGTTATTGTTTGTTTGGGTTTTTCATGCGTTCGAAGTTTGTATGGGGTAAACAACGTGGGCTGACATAATACTTTAGAGGTATTTTCAAAGTCCGGCACCCTGATACATGAGACAATTATGATGATATTGAAAGTTTGAGAGTTGATTTGCTAATAAGGATATTGTGGGGCGTTATTTATTGACAGAGATGGCGCCTTGTTGAGATATCTCACCGGGCATTTATGGTCTCTCCGAAGCTTCGAAACAAGTACGGTTTTTGCGCGATGAGAAACGAAAGTGAAAATTGGAACGGAAATTCTTCGACAAGAGGTGTATATTGAGCAGCGAGTGATTATTAGGAATAACGACAACGATAGAGGTAAAATAAAACGTCAAGATGACTACTATACATATAAGTAAGTATTTCTAAAGCCTCAGTACTACGGAAACAGCTCACTAACAGCAAAAACAGCGAACATACCCATCATCGAGCAGATCAACGAAGAGAAAATTATGAGTCTATTCATACCCTTTGGAAGTATCAAGAGCGTTACACTTTCCAAAGAGCTCCTCAAGACAAACAGAAATAAAGGCGACGTGAGTTATGCAGATGTTGAGTTTGTGGATGAAGAGGACGCTATTGAGGCGATTGAAAATATGAACGGATTTGAGTTGTTTGACAAGTACTTGATAGTAACAAAAGGGTCCGCATCGGGGAAGAAGAAACAGAAAAATGAAGGGGTTGATCAGGGAAAGATAGGATTGCTAGCCAGTAGAAAGGCTATCTGGGACGAAGAGAACGATCAAGAGGAGATTCTCGGGGAAGCTCTATGATGAATAGTACGGGATAGGTGGCAGATGATTCATGATGAATGATATCACAATGTGTATTGAAAGTCAGATTTAGGTGACTTGGGTAACGAGTGGTTCATTATTATTTGTGGCTGTCTAGGATAGGCGATACATGAAGAACAACCAGTGACGAACCATGATAGATCAAGAGCTCCGGATCTTATCAGGACGTAAATAATAGCTGACATTGAAACCTAGGACGTGAGTTCTTCGTGACGAGGCATAATCATTGGTTCTCCGTCATCTTATTCTCAGTGATTCGTATATAGTTCAATCAGGTATATAAAGTCGCTAGTATTTCAATTCAAAGACCGTCGCACTGGACATCATCGTATGTGGGTTTTCCCAATCTCAAAAAGTATCCCATTAGTACAAAAGGAATTGCCGTTATCTCTGCTTATTTTTCATTGACACATGTGTATTACTGCTTTTGGCTACAGACTATTTAGACGAGTTCACGGCAGTGATAAGGTGCCTGTCGCTCTTATCATACTATCAACTCTTCGAGAACAATTTTCTTTTCTGTTTTAAGAACCCATAGCTAAGGTCCGTACAAAATTCTAGGGCCTCATGTTCTGAAAATTTAGTGCATTTCCCTTTGTTGCCGCACTTTTGGCTCGGGTTATTTTTTTTGGGCTAATGAAGTAGATTTCCTTTTGTACCCGATCTACTCTTATCGGTGAGCAGCTATATATAGAAGAGTGTCCCCATTATCCTCGCAAAACAAAATCTTCACTATAGATAATCCCGCCAAATAAACGTGATCAAGCAAAACGAAACAAAGATGGTGTGGCTAATATATTTGTTTTTACTCCTGGTGATACCCGCTCAAATTGAAGCTCGTTATATCAGTCTCGATGAGCAGCCCTTGAATAAACAGCTTCGTCTCTCAAAAAGCGCACAATCGAGGGATGATCCCGACTTTCCACTAGATGTCGGATTTGTGGGAAAAACTGCGACCAATCAAGCTCCATTTCTCGCTGAGACTAATGACGTGCCTGCGAAAACAGGTTCTATGTCTCCATCGCAAATTACTGCCTATCAGCTACCTCAGCCGATTGAAACCGGATCACAAAGTTTTGACTTCGATAGCGGCACTAAAAAGGAGCTGATCCAACATCTTTTTGGAACAATATCGCCTTATTATGTCAGTGACGGTTGGGGAGTCTTTGAATACGGGTTTCCTCACGAACAGTGCTCTATCAAACAAGTCCATCTTCTTTCACGGCATGGAACAAGATATCCAATCTCTTTGGCACAGTCCCATTTGATCCAAAAGCTCCAAAAACAGGCTGGAAATTTCACTGCATCTGGAAATTTGTCGTTTTTGAACGACTGGAGCTATTCGCAAGGTAGCAACATACTAACAAATCTCGGAAACCAGCAACTTTTTGATAAAGGAGTTCGTAACTTTTTTCGCTATGGCCGTCTCTTCAATTTCTCTAGCGATAGCGCACAGCAACAAAAGATTGTAGCTACATCTACTAGTCAGTCGAGAATGACGAGCAGTGCTGTGTACTTCTTGACCGGTTTTTTCGGTGTTGAGTGGCAGAAATATGTCAATTTGGAGCTCGTTCTTGAAGGAAAGGGGTTCAATAACACGTTGGCTCCAGGAAACACATGTCCTTTATACAAAAAAGTGTCTACTAAGAATACCGAAGGCCTGAATCCGTTCGTCTCCGAAAAAGATATCAGAAGCAGCAGGAAACAACGCCATTACGTCAAAAAGTATTTGAGTGATGCAACAAAGAGGTTGAACGCCCAGATTGACGGTATTGAGTTCTCTGAAAGCGATGTCTACAGAATGCAAGAGCTTTGTACTTATGAGACAAACACTCTTGGGTACTCCAAGTTCTGCTCTTTGTTTTCTTACGAAGAATGGGAGAATTATGAATATACTCAAGATTGGGCATGGTATTTGAAACATTATCGCCCAAGCAGATACTCCAAAGCTTTGGGTATAGGGTGGGTAGAAGAGTTCAGAAGCAGATTAACTGCTACTCCATATAGCCCGGATAGGCAAGCTTCTCAGAACTCCACTCTTGATTCTAACCCAAAATACTTCCCATTGGACCAACCATTATATTTTGACTTCTCGCATGATTCTACGATCGCAGATATCTTGAATGCCTTAAATATCAGTCAATTTGAAACGAAATTCACGGGAAAGGGCCCACATGTCGATAATGTCAACTATCGTCTCTCCAAGATTGTTCCTTTTGCCAGTCAGGTCGTGTTTGAAGTCATCGAATGCACATCTGCAATCGATCCTACGAGACAAACCTTAGTGTCTTCTAAAAGCCTGAGAACCACTAAATATGTCCACATGCTTCTCAACGACCATACAATATCGTTGCCAGAGAACTTCCCTCAGTTTTGTGGTGCTAGAGCTGACGGGTGGTGTGAGTTCGATCTGTTTGTCAGACATTTGGACTCCTTGTGGAGTTTAGCAAATTTCAACGGGGTATGTTTTTAACTTTTCAAAATATTTTTGATGTTTTTGTATGTTAGTATCTATGATTATGTTCTTGCTTCCATTCTTTGTTTTTTATTGTCAATTATAATTACTCTGCTGCATGTTTTTATCAAATATAGTAGAGAGAGGCTGTATTCAAGATATGAATGTTAGTCCAGCAAAACGTACACGTCAAACATAGCACACAGCAGCGGGTAGGTGGTCGCTGGAAATACCTCTTTTCATGTTTATATGTAACTCACGCACAAAGTGGACTTTTTGAATAACAATCCGTGTGCTCCCCTAGCGTGGTTCACAGAGAATCTTTTGAAATTCAACGCAATGTATTTTGGCTCAGAGTCAATCAGTATCTCAAAGCGCCCTGTGCATCTATAGATGTTAATGCACAAGCCCAATATATGTCGATGTACAGGTGCTTGTGTACGGATGTGTAGAAAATTTTTTCAGATTTTTCAATATACCAAAAAAGTCACATATCCTCCATCCATAATGAATAATTTTGCAATGTCTTCGTAGAAGAAATGCATCGTAAACTGGTAACACCAATTACTGAATCAACTCAATATCAACCTTCAAGATGAGACAGACAATAATAAGTCAGTTTCGTCAATCCCCAATAGCAGAGCTCACCAGACCATGGAAGAAAACCCGGGATGGTACTCTCTTTTACGGAAAAACCAAGACTGGTAGTAAAAGACATGCTTTGACGACAAAACAAGGAAACAAGACCTTCTACAAGGGTACCAGATCTTCCGGTATTGGTAGACACACGAAATATGGTGGATATGTGATTGACTGGGCTAGAGTGAGAACATATGTGACTCCATTACCTGAGATTTGGAATCACGACTTGACTCCTTTGATAGATGCAAAAGTGCCTGAGGTCAAGAACACATACAAAGGGTTTTCTGGCCCAATGGACCCTAAGTTGTATTTCAAAAAGTTGAACGAATTTATCGTGTATGGGAGAGAAGAAACCGAAGATCACCAAATAAGCAACAGCAACGTCGAAAGAGGTTAGATGAACCTGTGTTTGGAGCATGTATATAATTATAATTGATAATGTGAATTCTTTTCTGATATAAAACAAGCCAAGGTGTAGAGATGGTTACTCGGGATTTGGGTACAAATGATAACAGATTGATAAGCTTGCTGAAAACCCATTAAGAGAATTTTATCGCGCCTACAGTGATGCCAATTGATATGATTTAATATAGGTGACGTTACCTCAATTTGATACAGAGTTACAACAAAATTGAGTTTCTGAGAAGCTGAAAGATATTAAGCAGATAAATCACATCTACGCGTTCGTGAGTACAAGTCTCTGCCGGTGATTAAAGAGTTCATTAAGCTAAAAAGAATTGTGACAGAAGGATTTTTGGATGCCATTACGTTCATGTATGATAAGTCAGTTCTGGTGCGTGAGAAGTCCATCAACTATAGAATATCAGTAATAGGAGCCTTCTTGTATACTATTGGCTCTGGCTCCACTTCTGCAACTGGCTGACTCACTGAAGACAAATCAGTTTCTTGAGATTTATTAGAACTATGACCTCCTGTTTCGCTTTCATCGATCTCTGCATCATCCGGCTCCGACATGTCTGGTTCAGAATCTACAAGTTCAGCCTCCAACAGTTGTCCGTTGTTAGCCTCAACACTCTGTGCTCTTCCTTCATCCGATGCTTGGGGTTTGATATTAGTACTTTGAACAGATGTATCATCAGACGTGCCGATGTCTAGCATATCCACATCTTCAGCATCTGCAAATTCCTGATTCTCACTGTCAGTAGCTGCAGACAGGTCAGCTATTTTCACTTTGTTGTTTCCAAAACTGAGAGTCTGCTGTCCCTTTGGCAATTCTTTGGCTCTCTTTTCTTCTGTCTTGGCCGATGGCTTTCTACCAGGTTTTCCTTTGATAGTCGATGGAGGAACAGCTTTCGCATCTGCCTTCATTGCAACAACCTTTGCTTTCAGGTATTTAATTCTGTCGTTGGCTGTTAGTTTGTTCACACTAACAGTCTTTGGAACCAATCTTTTGAGAAATGATAAGTTATCCAACGTCAGCACTGCATGGCTGAAATCTTTGTATTGAATCTTTTTTCTTTTATCCCCTTGGGCATTGATCTGCGCCTGAGATGCTAGATATTGAACAAACAACTCTGTTGATTTTGCAATTGTAAATACTGCAGCTTCTGAAGCTGAGACGTAATCTGGATCTGTTTTGAGGATTCGCTTCACTTTGGCGATCGGAAGTTCAGTAGTTCCCAAATCATTATCTTCAATATTGCGATCCACAACCATTTTTGTTGTAGTGTCATCCTTATTTGCTTCTTCAGTGTGTTCGGTAGTCATTTTCTCAAAAATGTGTGTTAGTTTCTTGTCTTGTAAACTCTTTTTGGTGAGTTTATGATGCAATGAGCAGTTGTATCTTTGACCTAAAGGAAAGATCAAGTTAAAGAATTATTTCATAGCGATTTCGCGTTTTTCTTTTTCAGATACTTTTTTTATTATTTCGCGCACGCCAAACGCTTGCATGTGTCCTGCAACATGGAAGGCCTTTGCAATACCATAAGAAAATTGGCAGCCTTAATCAAGGAGATCTGATGAAATTATCAAGGATCAGAAATAGTAGTTGCCCTCAGATTATCAAAATATCTGCTCTCACTGCCCAGACAAATGGCTGGACTGGTCTCTGGAAAACAAAAATTATATTGTTCTCAAATATACTCAATAGATGCGATGTAAAGATAGATAGGTACGTACGTATAATGAGCAAGGCGCAGCAGAAATCTTGCTTCACTAGAAACATATACAAAAGCCTCTGCATATGCTTTTAATAGATGGAAAAGATAGTCACCTACTCAAAATTTGTGGCTTTTCAAACTGTATGGCAGATCGAACGTCTTTACACGTTCAGGCATTCACTTTCCTCCATGCAAATCAGTCGTCAACCTACCATTCTAATAACTGCAAGCATCCCATTAATTGTACAAAAGAGAAAGGAATAACATCCGCTTTAAACGAGTACTTCTTGCGTTACGAAGCACTTATGCGAACAGCGACATCAATCCATGAAAAACGCATCATAAGCCCTATGTCGCAGTCCAGAGTACAAGAACATGATGTACACCAATGAAAATAACAATAAAAAGTAAACATGATCAAACGAATACAGGGTAATAGAAGATAGAAATTCACAGTTTAAAGCCGATGATGAGCCACCAAACTTTCATCTTCATTGTCTTGGGCAAGATGGCGATAGTCCAGACTCGTATAACCTGGCGCATCGTGATTCAAATGCTCGAATTTCCACCAG
The DNA here is from genome assembly GCA_030564765.1 of Saccharomycopsis sp. NRRL Y-5750. Taxonomy (NCBI): domain Eukaryota; kingdom Fungi; phylum Ascomycota; class Saccharomycetes; order Ascoideales; family Saccharomycopsidaceae; genus Saccharomycopsis; species Saccharomycopsis sp. NRRL Y-5750. The sequence goes on from JAKTZD010000095.1 coordinate 31,019, forward strand.
AAAAGCCCTCCGGAAGCAGCGCACGCAATCCCTAAGATATTGAAGAAATATGTCATATAAGGATCAACTGCGAATCCAGAAATGAAAATACCAATGAGAGAACCTGCGGCCGACGTCAATAGAAATATGCTCATAACGAAAGACTTCATGCTTTCGGGTGCGTTATTGTACGCATATTCAAGCCCAGTTACTGACGTCAAGATCTCGCTAAGAGCAATAAGAAAATAGGCAGGAATTTGAACAAGCACACTGACCTCATTGGGAATAGCTCCGTTATTCGATGCCTTGCAGGTCGATGGCTGGGAGTAACAAGGACCAGCCGAATAAATAAGATTTTGAGTGAACCCTGCGTAGAACATTGCACAGGCTCCAAAAGCAAACCCCCAGGCAATTCTGGTTATTGGCTTGAACTCAATATCAAATTTGCGGAGATACGGGTACAAAAATCGGTCTAATATGGGAATAAACACTATAATGGTGATCGGGTCGATATTTCCCAACAAATCATTGGGGATTCCGTTTAGTTGCATCTGTCCCGCCTGCGAGACAAAGTTATTCAACATCTGGCCATATACGACCCAATATACAATGAAAAATAAAAACACCTTGCAAGCACGCATCGACCTAGCAACCTCGTCTACAAAAGAGTCGTCCCAGCTGAAATTGTTTCTCAAATAAGGATTATCATCTCGCTTACAGCTGCTGAAGTCAAACTTATTTTTAGCCGCGATGATCAAAATCCGGAAGCAGTTCGAAATGACCTTCTTTGAAGGAGGCCTCTCGACATAGTAGGGCTTTCCGAATTTCAAAGCAATTATACCTACCCAAAAGAAACAAAATGCCAAAAAATAAGCAGCCCAAAACCCAACCCTGTTTTCAAGAAACGTGGTGATTATCGACGATAACGACCCTGTGTTGATACAAAGATAAAATATCATAAACACTGTCTGGATTGTCACCTCTGGATCAACAAGAACCTTCCCTCCTTTCGGACCAGAAGACTTGACATAAGGATCAAAATTTGGCACACAGTCGGCAATCAAAGGGGATACATTGGCTTTGACCCCGCCTGTGCCAATGCCAATAATCAATATTGAGATCAAAAAGCCTATTAAGGCAAATCCGTGCTCTATCATGTACGGCAATGACGTGACAAAAAGGATAAATATTCCTACCACATAGATGTACGAGAACACCAAGATGGTTTTATATTTTCCCCACCAGGTGTCAGCGATATATGCTCCAAATATAGGACAAACGTAGCACCAGAACTGAAAAAAGTAGCTGAGTGCAGTGGCTTTCTGGTTCTTCAAGTCTAGGGCACCTTTTATTCGATCCCCAGGCCCGTTTCGCATGTAGTTCATCATGGGTCCATTGAGCCCATAATAGGAGAATCTTTCACATAGTTCCACTGTAGCAACAAGCCAACAGGCCAAGGGGATTCTTTCGGACACTTTCTTTAGTCCTTCATGACTAACAACGTCTCCCTTGGCTGTTTCTGAGCTGTCTCTTTCGCTCAAAACTTCGAGTTCTATATCGGACATGATTGGCATCTCCGCTATAGTTTCCCTCGTGAAAGTCGCTTATTATGCTACTATCATGGAGATTTCTAGACGCAACTTTCACTCTGTGATACCGGCTGATGTTGGCCCTTTTTGTCTTCTTGATCTTTTTGGTGCTTTTGATACTCTCGTCCTTAATTTAAGATTTTGCCTAAGACGTTACTCTTTGAAGGCCCAAATTGGCAATTTTAATTTCCCATACAGACACTGAAATCGCTAAAATCCAAATTTTCAACCCGAAAAAAAGTTTCACCTCTTAATCCTTTCGCGTAGATCGCTATCAATGTGGAGAGCAGAGAAGAGTGTATACGAGCCAAAATGACAAAAAACAGACCCTTTGTGACCAACGACGAGGAGGTGGAGCAGCTTGAGTACTTATTGACCAATGTTTGTCTGAAAATAGTTGAATATGTTCGTGATGCGTCCAGAGGACCGGTGTGCGAGACTAAGTATGATCCGCAGGAGTTATACAACGAGCTTGTTGGAGACAGAGCTGTGGTGAAGCTTCCACAGAAAGGACACACAAACAAAGACGTTTTGAATCAAATTGATTTGATTCTCGAAAAAAGTGTCAATACCTGGAATTTGGGGTTCTTGGATAAACTCTATGCCTCAACAAATCCCATTGGAGTAATCTCGGATCTTGTTCTTTCCATTCTCAACACAAACTCGCATGTTTTCACAGTATCTCCAATACTATCTATCATTGAGAAGAAAACAGGAGCTGAGTATGGCAGATTATTTTTCCCAGATAAAGGGTCTGCGGGAGGGTTGACTTTTTCCGGGGGTTCCTGGTCTAACATCACCAGCATGCATATCGCCAAAAGCATGTTGTTTCCCGATACGAAAACTAAAGGAAATGACGGACATCGATTCGCAGTGTTTACCTCAATTCATTCTCACTACAGTGTAGTTAAAAGCGCAATTCTTTGTGGACTTGGCCTGGATTCAGTTTTTAAAATTGCAATCAACTCCAAAGGAGCAATGGATGTGGCAGATTTGAAGAGACAGATAAACAACTCAATTGAGCAGGGCTTCACCCCTCTTTATGTGGTGGCAACAGCAGGAACAACGGTTTTTGGGACATTCGACCCGATCAATGAGATCAGCGAAGTGTGTCAAAGCTACAAAATATGGTTACATGTTGACGGATCGTGGGGAGGAAATTTTGTTTTCTCTGAGAAGCTTCGCTGCTCGCGATTAAAAGGTATTGAAAACGTCAATTCCATAACGGTTTCTCCTCACAAACAGCTAGGTGTCCCTACTACATGCTCCTTTTTGCTTGTACCAAATGAGAAGATTTTCCAAGAAGCAAACTCTCTCCAGGCTCCATATTTGTTCCATTCCAGTGACGAAGACAAAGAAGAGAACTTTGATTTGGCGGACGGAACTCTCGGTTGCGGCAGAAGAGCTGATGCATTGAAATTCTATCTCTCCTGGTATTATTATGGGTACGAAGGATTTCAAAAAAGAATTGAACATGTGTACGAAGTGGCACGATACTTTCAAAAAAAAATTCAAAGGGACCCTCAATTTGAGGTCATTAACTGCTCTGAAGACGGCGAGTTGCCGTGCTTACAAGTATGTTTCTATTACAACCCCCTGTCCGAGACCTCTGTGGCAGATTACTCTTCAATAACCAGATACATCTCGAAAGAATTACATGTTAGGGGGAAATATCTTATCGACTACGCTCCATATCCGGACTCGGACAACCCGCGTAACAAGGGGGACTTTTTCAGGGTAGTTTTTATCAATCCTAAGCTTACCTTTGAGTTTGTGGACCGGTTATACGAGGATATCGTTTTGACGGGGAAGGGTTGTCCAAAATCTGTATAATCATGGTATTTCTGTTATCATTTGAGTATTGGGTAGATAAATTCGCTGTATCACTTTGCAAATTCGCCACGAAATACCTGTGCTAAACATCCTTGCTGAACGCCTTTGCTTATCACCTTTGCTAATCACCTTTGCTAATAACTTATAACAATCGCATTGCTAATCACCTTCATTATTCACCTTTGCTAATCACCTTTGCTAAGTAGCTTCTTATTAGCTTTTAATATATCGAAATAACTGCTTCAAACCACCCTAATTATTCACCACTTTTCATCACATAATCACCCCCAGTACATGCCCTCGCATCCCTGTACTCCCCGTCTGGCCCTGCCCTATACTCCCCTTGTCACCTGATCCCCCTAATAATTGTGTGTGGAAAATTTTTCTTACTGAGATTTTCTGGTCGCGGAAAAGACAGAATTTACAAACGAAATTCCATTTGCGATCAGTAATCTCCACAACCCATTGGACTTAAAAAGGACAAACAACGCCATAATTCAGGGGCATTGTGCAAAACAAAAAAGATACTGAATAAACCACTAGAGACCAAAAAAGCCTCAGACATCGTTCTTTCCAACCAAGAAATACACTTATCACACTTAGAAACAGGTACCAAAATGGCAGAGCAATTTATTGACTACAAAGTGGAGCTTGTTCTCCATGACGCCTCCAAAATACAAGGATATGTCAAAGAAATCAAGGACCAGCATCTTCTAATGACCGAGGTTTATTTTGTGAACAAGGACAAGCATTTGCCCAGCTATGCAATCGCCGGAAAGGCGATCAACGACTTGTCGGTTCTTTCCCTACCAAAAGAAGCTCTAGTGAGAACCAAAAAGAAAGACAGCAAAAACAAAAACAAAATCAGCAACCCGCCGCAATCCAGGACCCCCTCGAACGTCTTGGACGACGATGCGATTATTTTCCAGAAGGCGTCTAAGCCACAACAGCAGCAACCAGAACAAGCACAAAAACAGCCACAGCAGCAGCAACAACAACCGTTGGTGGACGACGCAATTATTTTCCAGAGTTCAGCCCAAAGCAGCGGCACCAGCGACCAGACAAACTCCCCTAAAATCAGCAAAAAGAAGCTCCAAAACAACCGTGGAAACAGCTATCCTGGAAAGTCCGACGGAATCATCTGGGACGACGATGTGAAAAAGATCAAACTGTCGCAGGATTTTGACTTTGGAAAAAACCTCGCCCTTTTTGACAAGAAGTCAATTTTCAAGGAGATCAAGTCCAAGGACAAGGTCAGTTACTCCGACAGATTGGTGGGGCACAACAAAATAGACTCGCCGCAAAGAAAGAATTACGACAACCATGAAATGGTGATCCAGGACCATGGAGACGACTGGGAATCGCTCTCTTCCAGCGGAATCAGCACCAGCCACACACATGACGATCTTGACTCGACCGGCGTAGCTATGAAAAAGTTAGTCTTCGTGGAAGAGCCCCAAAAGCCCAAACTAAGAATCCTCAAAAGGGGAGAGGAAATCCCCAGAGAGGACGCCACACAGCAAAAGAATACCGCCCGCGAGGCCAAAAAGGTGCCGCCAAAACCACATGCTTTACTTTCGCCTACGTCTTCGGCAGGCGGGCAGCCTGTCAGTCTATCGATATCAGGCTCCAAAGACTCCTTGGCCTTCTGTCTGCCGCTCCAGTTGCTCGAAATCGAGCGTTTGAGCATTGAGAACTACGGTTTGTCCAACCAGCTCTTTGAGGAAAACGCCGGATTGGCGATGGCCAATCTTTTCATCGACATTTTGGGCGGAGGAGGCAGATTGAAGAACAACCACAACAAACCCCCACTAGTGTTGCTCCTCGTGGGCAACAATCGCGCGGGGGCACGTGTTTTGGCCACAGGAAGACAGTTGTCCAACCACGGCGTCCGCGTGATTGCCTTCTTGGTTGACGAGGAGATTGTCATCAAGGAGAGCATTTTGCGCAGCAAAAGCAGCCTCAGTAGCAGCGGAGTGGGCAGCGGAAGCACCAGCAGAAACGGCAGCAGAAGCGGAAGCGTCCACGCGACACGTGCGCGCATCAGCAGCGGGATTGCCAGCGCTAATGGCAACGGCATGTCGTCCTCGGGCCTTGCCGTCAACGGAGGAGTGGCAGGGGGTATAAACGATACATCGCTAGGGATAAGCAACGACGCTGGCAACGAATCCAGCGACCAGGAAACGTTCTACGATGCCAGCGAGGGGTTCAACACAAACGTGATTGATCAGCTACGGTTGTTCATTGCGTTTGGAGGGAAAACCGTCACAAAGTTCGGCACTTTGAATAAGATCCTCAGACAGCTAGACACCCCCCTAGAGTTGATTGTGGACGGCTTGCAAGGCTACGACACCAATCTCTCGGATCTCTGGGGAAGCAAACTCAAGGTTGTGCTCAAATTGATAAAATGGGTCAACAAACGGTCCCACAGAACCAAGGTTGTGTCGATCGACATTCCCACCGGGTTGGACGGCGGCTCCGGCCAGTTTTCGCTCAGCCAGACCGACTTGAACGAGTTGAATGCCAAGAAAAACGCCAAGAGCAACGGCATGCTTTTTGACGACGAGTTTGACGACGCGGGGGAGGACGATGATGACGTGGAGGGGCCCCAGATCGAGCTAGAAGACCTCAGAATCAATTCCGCGGTGATTGTGTCGCTAGGGTTGCCTGTGATCGGGTTATTGCATACCTACAATTTGGGGCTTCTCCGCAAAGGCGACTGCTCGCACTATTTAGTCGATATAGGAATTCCGAACAAGTTGTACGGAACAAAGGGGCTGTTGAGAAAGTTCAACCGCAAGATATTTGTGGGGGATGCGTGGTTCAAAAGGCTAGAAGTTTCTTGAATATGAAAAGAAGGTGTTTGGCTAGTTACAAGGTTTCAGATTAGAAGCTGTAAAGCGGTATTTTTAGGTCTTGAGAGACCCTATAAAGAGGTCTGGGTCAAGCGAGTGTAGTTTATTACTGGGTTTTTGTGCGAAGGCTCCGCCGGAAGATAGTGTGCCCCACAACTCTATGCCTTGCCATAAGGTTATTTTCCTTTTTTTGTTATTTACTAATTTTAACGAAAACAATAGTACGCAGCAATAATGAGTTTCTTCAACAATTTATGTAAAGAAATTGCACGCCGTAAACAAACACTGTTTACATGGCCTAAAGCGGAGCTCGATGGCTCTCAATAAAGGTTTTCCATGCTAATTGACATCCAATACATACAGCAGGCTGCTATGCTGCACTGACTCTTTTTTTACTAGCCGTAAAATATAACACAAATTTGAGAAAATCGCACGAATTCACTGCCAATGAAACATAAGATCGCCCTGAAGCACCCAGGTCAATTTCCGTGAAACGGATTGCAAAGTACCCATGGATAGATCCACTCACATACCTGGAGGTGATTATTGACCTCTGCTGTGACAAAGAAGTAGAGGCTGCATGACACAGTGGCGTGTGAACACTTTCGTGTCCCCAAGCAGCCCACTGCAGGAAAGGTATCCCGAACTCTACAGTGTTTTTGGGCCTGCCTTAATTGCCCACTAAAAAAAGATCTAAATACAGCTATACTATCGCCCGAAATATTCCTTAATGCACAGCAGCGCTACACAAAGACAACCCAAATTGGATGGGGCGTAAAGGCGGTGCAAACGGCAGTACTTCCTCAGAAACAGCATTATCAAAGTGACAGAAACAGAAATAGGGGAGCTCACTAGGCCTGACACAAGTAATGATACGCCCACTCTGCGCAAACAGCAGCTAGAGAGACGAGCTCTGATCCACTTTGTTTAAGCTCAGTGCTTGAATCTGCTTTTCCACAAACAGAAGCATAATCTAAAAGCGTTGAAATGCATGTACGTGCATGTATGCATACAGAGAACTGCTAGCTATCTGCGGATCTCAAAACACAAAGAAAATGCGCACGCACCACAAACCTTAATTGGCGGCCAGCTCGAAATCAACCGCAGCCACATCGCTAACAACACCAATTCCCAACGCCGGCTGGGCATCCCCATTGGACAGCCTCAAAACTTCTTTTGCTCAACGCAAGCTATCTAAGCACTCGTTTTCGCCTGAAAACTTATCAGCTGAGCCGAACCTCGACTAATGCAAAAACACTTATACACAATCTATAGACTGTACATATATAAAAACAGTGGTAATCCACATTTTTTCTCTGCCTTACTCCAGAATAACTTTTTCACTTCCTACCTACATTGATCTTCCTTCTTTGATCGCTCTTCCTATCTCGCTCTCCCTCTCTATTTCTCTCTCTCTCCCGCCCTTCCGCACCAGCGTCTCTAACTACTCACCAATTCGACGCCAGGGTGTTCTGTTGTCTCAATTCTGCTACTTGGAGCATTGTTTGGCTTGCGTTGAGCTAAAAAGAAGCGTAAACTGGACCCAAAATAAAATCAAAGCCAAAAATAGAGACACAAGCAGGGAAAAAAATTTTCTTTCTTTTTTTTTCCAGCTTGTCATTGTAGTGCATTGTTAGAGATTGATCTCTCATTCTGCGTTTCATAAGTACTGCTACTCTTACATCAAGTCTCATAATTGCCCAGCATTTACTGACTGTTCATCCACTATTGTGGCCCGTGTGCATTATATAAATATATGAGAGCATCCTGTGGATTTTTGGGCTATTAAAATGAACATCCGGTTTGACGATTCGCACAGCTTGCGTGAGAAGGAAATCAAGGACTCGCTAGGACCCCACGGTAGGATGGAAACCAGATTGCCCGTGTACCAAAGTGCCAAAAACGCAATGTCCTCATCTATCACCTCCACTCTACTTTTTGGAGGGCACAACAGCGATATGCTCTCGCCGCCCTCTTCTTCCTCATCAAATCATACCACTCTGCTTAAAAACTCGCCCGTACATCTCCAATTGATTGAAAGAACGGAGTATATGAGACGTTTGATCGTCAAGGAAAATTCCCCAAACCACTTGGGCACCAATAGAAATGGTAGCACCTCTACATTGGATTCCGCTTTGACTCCTCAATCGAGCTCTTCGACTGACATTTCTCTGTCGGGCGATCCTGCTCATAGCAGATTGAAACCCCATCATCATAACTACAGTAAAAGCCATGGAAATTACACCTATTCTGATGAGAAAAAATTCCTGACAATAAATTTTAATATAAACAATAACAATGTCACATACCATTCCAGCAACGGCAGTCTTGGCAACATTAATAAAAATAGCACCAGCAATACCATTACCAACAATGCAGGTGGAGTCAACACCAGTCCGGGGCTCGGGCTAGGAAAACATCGCTTTTCCACATACTACGAGAAACAGCAGCATTTCTTCAAAAATCCATTTTCGCCTGGAACAAGAAACAAAAAAGCCACAAAGATCAATTACCGTGCGACACATATCTCTCCAGACGCCAGCAAGTTTGTTTTGATCGACTCAGACAAATGGTTGGTGTATAGAATCCTGAATAATGTCAACAGCTCGCCAGCATTGTTGTGCTGTGGGCAGATTAACGGAGAGTTTGGCCCCGACTTTAACCATTTGGAAAAAGATCCCCAATTGGCAATATATCACAATTACCATAACAACAACAGCAGCAGCAATATCAGCAACAAATCTGGCGGAACTGGAGGTAGTAATAACGCCCTCGAGTTCAGTCTTGGGGCCATCAATGAGAGATTGTTGGTGTTGGTATCCTCCGACGGTAATATCAGAGTACATGACGTTATGGAAGAGGGTAAACTTTTCTATCAATACAATGCCGGATTGCCAATTGAATCCGTGGACATATCTCCTGATAATCGCTCAATTGCCTGCGGTCTTCAGGGAAGAAACAAAGAAACCAAAGGAAGCATCATGTTGCTTATCAGTTTTGATCTCGAGACACACAAAATGAGAACCGGAATTTCCCAGGATATGATCCGTCAACTACAAGAGGCTGCAGCCATGGTGGCTGCTAATAATGGAAATGCCAATTTACCCCCAGGATCTGCCTCTGCATCTTCGTCCAATACTTCAACTCCAAAACTGGGAAATTCCCCTCTGTTGTTGTCATCGCCCAAATTCACCGCAGGATTACGGAAAATGGCTGCTGCCGGCAGACCGTCACTCAAAAACCTCAAGAAAAGCACCAATAATACCCTTCACAGCCGCAGTGGGAGCCGTGGAAGCGCTGGCGTTTCCACCCGCTCTAATATGCTGCTGCCTGGCAGAGTCATTTCTGCTCCATCTTCGCCTCAAGTAAGAGGCAATTGCGACCCTGCTATTTTGGTTGGTGCCAGTCCTGTGATTGATATCACCTCTCCTATACCTCCATTGATATTAAAAAAGGCTGATCCTAAACTAATCACTTTACCCTACAAAGGAATTGTTCATAATGTCAAGTTTTCGGGAGACTCGAACAAATTGCTTGTTTCAACCCATAAATCCGAGTCAAAATTCCTCATTTTTGACATCAGTGACACCACCGACATCAAGTTGATCATGAAGTCGGCTAGAACTCCAGACAACCAGGAGGACTCCGAGGGGATAACTGATTTTGAGTTATTTGGCCCTAATCATAGATATATGCTTATTGTGTCAAACTCCCAGAATGCTCCTCCGTTGATGTTGGAAACAAGAATTGAGCATTTCTCCATTAGAGATGGGAGAACCGTTCAGCCTAGAAAGTTGTTGAAGATGGACACAGTTGGCTCCAAGATCCACAAATGTTGTGTCAGCCCGTCGCATGACTTAATGGCATTTCTAACTACAGACGGCCGCATATGGTTGGCTCAACTTTACAATGAAAGGGTGGTCCGGAAACTTGAAGTTATCGACCAGGTCAACGGGTCCAGCTGTTTCAAAAACACCGCTTCCATGAAATTCTCCCTCGACGGCTCGAAAATGTACATTGTCGACACTGAGGGAGTGCTTTATATTCAAGATTTTTCCTCATTGAGAATACACACACGGTCCAACAGTAAATTGAATTGATTTACGTTCTCAATATTATATTCGTCCTACATTCCGGTACCCATAATGTGTGCCATTCTGTGTTTTATTACAATCCTCCCTTTTCCTTTTACTTCTGTTCTGGTTTCCAGTTCCTACATTTGCTATTCTATTGCCTGCTTTGATTTCCGTTTCCTTTTTTTTTATGACGAAACATATGTACTATTACGATCAATACATGATGATAATAATAAATGTGTGGGATGATCGTAGAAGACAAGCACTAACTGAAGTGGTGATTACAGAAACCGTTGGGTTTTGCAATAGCCTCGATGATCATCGGTGATAACAAGTTATTGCTCAGCTAGGCAAACTATGTTTCTGTTGTGTGAGACATATTTTACATGAATATTCTGTGTGAGACAGTTTCTCCACATTGGGAAACCAGGACCTCTTGCCTGCAAATGTGTTTGAAATCCGAACATCATAACTTTATCTTTGCATTCTGCGTTCTCAACCTTTCTTCTAGGAAATGTTATTTGATCCTTGCTAGGGATGGCTCATTCCGAACGAATGATGAGCTCACATATAGAGCAAATCTCAAAAAGTCTGAGAATGGTAAGGCAGGGCTATTATGGACAACCAGCACGATCACAGAACTCCATACCTTAACAGCCTTTACGGGACTTAAAAAACAGCTAATTTGTGCAACAGTGGGCATTGTGATCGTGATACATCCTGGGCAACACTTTCATGCTGCAAATCCATGGCGTCACTAATGGCTCTCGCTTATAATGATCGAATCCCGCCCCCACCTGGCATTTCTGCACGTCGCTACTATATTCGTGCCACGTGACTCGTGCTGTTTTTCTGAGGGGCGTTGCTACTGGCACACCCACCCCACCGGCTTATTCTACGCGGAATTCCATGGGAGCTATTATCAGAGGGATTTATCAGTAAAAACCCGTTTGGGTGGAGAATAATCATCCGCGGGGCAAGCAGAGATAACAAGAGCCCTCGAAAAGTACTAACCGACCCAACCAAACCGGGAATCTATTAATTAACCTGAAAACTAGATTGAAATTCCATAACAGTTTCTTATCACACGCAGTTGATATTCAGTGGAGATTTAAAATTAATTTATAGCGGCTGCATTTCTTTTCTCTTCCACATTTCTTCAAATAATCTGTTAAGGTGAAACCAATTGTTCTCCACTTTAACCGTTTTTTGGAACTAGCCACTTGTATATTATATTATAGTCTAACTCCACTTCTTTCAATACCGTTGCTATTGAAGCCTTTTTTTTGTCTTATATTATTTTCTTCTCAAACTTATTTCTAACGACACAATGACTAACAGCACTTACGACACTTACGAAGCCAACAACAAATCCATCATTCAGCCAGAAAAGGTTATATGCGTCTTTTGCGGGTCTTCTCTGGGAAAATCTCCTAAATATATCGAGGAAGCCACTAAGTTGGGAAAGGCCTTGGTAGACAACAAATTTGGTTTGGTTTATGGAGGTGGAGACCTGGGAATTATGGGAGCTGTGGCTAAGTCTGTTGTTGATAACAATGGGTATGCTCACGGGATCATTCCAGACGCCCTTTTTGAGCGAGAAAGAAATTCTGACATTATGAACGGAAACTACGGGAAAACCACCGTGGTTCATGACATGCATACTAGAAAGAGATTAATGGGCCAGGAAGCTGACGCATTTGTAACACTTCCGGGAGGGTATGGAAGCTTGGAAGAATTAGCCGAAGTGATAACCTGGTCGCAATTGGGAATCCATTCGAAGCCTGTCATTATCTACAACATTAACGGATTCTACAACTCGCTAAAGGCCTTTTTTGAGACCTGTGTTACTGAGGGATTTGTTGGGGAAAAGCAAAAGAGCATTGTTGTGTTTTGTGACACTATTGAGGAGGTGATTTATCAAATAAATCATTACGAACTTGCCGCAGGCAGATTGAACCTCAACTGGAACAACCAATAGATGTTTGTTGAGCTTTGCTATGATTTTGGATGTTTTTTAGTGATTTTATAGACGGTAAGATAGAAAATTAGAAATAAACACGATGCATTATAAAATCAGAAGGGTTTCTCACTGTAACCAAACTTATGCTCAAATGAAAACTGGTTGCTTGATGCGATAACACGATAAACCTATTTAAATACTATCAACTCAGTTAGTCTCGAGAGACCAATCTACTCAAATAATAACAAAAAGTGAAGTCGATGACAGTTTATTGCATCATCAATCCTACAATATAGACTCATACCCCAATACTGTCTCTTCCAAAGATTCCCCTCTTAAGCCAGTCCATGAACAAAAGAACCTGGGTTCTAAAACTGACACACTGGCTGAAATACACTGATCTCCAAAGATACATCGCCATAAGGCCTCCAAAGAAAGAGTTTCCATGGCCCAAATCAAACACTGCCGAGTTACCAATATATGCCAATGACCCTAAATGGATATATTTGAACGGTTTATAGACGGAGTTGTCAATGTCACCGTCCACAATATCGTTCAATCTCAAATTGTTAGCAGTCTTGGCAATTCTAGTCAACTTTTTAGCAAGGTAGAGGCCTTGTTGGTTTGCTCTCTGGGCAGTAGCTGGTAAAGAGGTAATCTTTGAGTTTATGTCTCTCAACAAAGCACTCAATTGGCTGAACTCTAGCTCTCCGGAGTTGTTGGGATCGTATTTGGGAAGCAATTCGTCCACAAACTTGAACGGCTCAGAGGCTTGGGGAATATAGGAGCATATATCTTGGCCCAAATGAGCAATATCGGCGTAACTGAGCTTCAAGTTCTTGATATCATCATCAGTGAGGAATCTGCTGCCTTGACGGCCTTCTATGGCGTCGGTGTTCAGTAATTGCTGCTGACGGGCTAAATTGTACTTCTTGTTGATGAAATGGCGAACCAAGTCTATTGTATGGTTGGCAAGATCCGTTCTGACGGTAGCACAGTCTCCGATAGCATAGACATCTCCCAAAGGAGCACCAATTACTCGCAAATGAGAGTCTGTCTCTATAGCTCTTTTGTTTGTTTGAAAAGGCTCGCCCAAATCATCCACGATCTGTTTTGCAAGAGGATTTTGGGCTACTCCAGTGGACCACAAACAAAGACCGAAAGGCAATGCTTTCGTGACTATTTCGCCGGACTCTGTATCCTTCTGCAGGAAAATCACTTTGTCAGGCAAAATACGGTTGACTCTAGAGTTGGTAAGCACGTCAATCGAGTCTTTTTTGAACCGTTGGGTGGCATAATCACTAATAGCTTGATCGTAGGTGTTGAGAATATGAGAACGAGACTGAATGATGTGAACAGAGATCTCCTGTCTCAAGATCTTAGGATAATTATTTCGCTGAAGATCTTCGTTAAGGAAATCATAAACCTCTGCTGCAAATTCGACACCTGTTGGCCCACCCCCACAAATCACAAAGGAGAGCAAGTTCTTGCGCTCTTCGTCGGTGGTAGTAGGCAAACAGGCCTTCTCTAATATTTCAGTGATTCTTCTTCTTATTGCTCTGGCATCAGCAACAGTCTTCAATTGGTAACTATACTTCAATCCATCCACCCCATGGGTATTAGAGGTGGAACCTACGGCAACGACTAACTTATCATACGGTACATAGAAATACTTTTTGACCCCATCGGCATCATATGCGGAAACCTTGATCAAACGACTTGAAAACTCGATCTTTTCTGCTGTAGCCTCCAAAAAATGGCCCTCAACAGAACTGAGGATTCTACGGATCGATTCGGTCAAAGACTTGATTGTCAAGGTGGAGGAGGCGGCAGAGGGCAATAGAGGCGTGAACAAAAAGTAATTTGTGGGAGAAATCAACGTGACGTTATAGTCGCAGGGTCTTAGTTTCTTTAGCAATGCTACAGACCCCCATCCAGATCCCAAAATCACAAGCTTGGGCTTATGTTTGACTAGTGCCTTTTTTTCGCTGTCGTAGTCATCAAGATTGCACTCTAAGATCGGCAAATTTTCAGGTCCTCCGATCCGTGGATTCAAAGCCAATTCCGGGACGGAGAGGGGTGATAACGGGTTGTCCTGGTCATAATAAGTTGTGGAGTCGTAGATGAAAAATCCCGCAATAATTGCACTGATAGCCAATCCAAGACCCCCACTGTAGAAGATCATCTTTTTGATGATTTTCCCCAAAGCACTGTCTCTCCAGAAAGAGTACTTCAATTCAACTTCTTCCCCGGATTTTGTGGTGGCCTTGTTAGACAACGATCTTTTGAGTGAGCTGAAATTTTGATTTCTGACAAAGAACAATGGCTGTGTTTTCTTTGATGATTGAAAGAGAGAATCAAGGCCTTTGAAAGCCGTAGCGGTGGTATTGAAACTCCTTCTAACCTGGCCATTGGAATGGCTGTTGATTTGGCCATTGGCCTGAGCAATTAGTAGCTTATTGCATTGAGCTAAAACCCCATTGCTTTGACTTTTCAATAGCTTATTGGACTGACACAAAAGACGGTTGCTCTGATTTCTTAATAGCTTGCTTGACATCATCTTGTCCTGAGCACATGACACAACCACAGAAGCAAAAAACGAAAGAACTGACGAACGAAAGGAACGAGAGCGTGGAGTTCAAGTTATTAATGTAGCTTGCGTAAAGTCCAGAACTGAATAACAGACAAAACGACGCAAAAAGTCAGTGAAGAAAGTGAAAAAAGCGCGAGGTGCCAGTCTATAAATGCTGCTGTCGCTATATATCATTAGGAGAAGAAACAGGCAAACCTAATACCAGGAAGATTATATGGAAGAGAAGGGACATAGTAATTTTAAGCTTTTTGCTATTTTTACTCGGGCATATTGCTTTTATCTTTTACAAGATACTAGAAGCCGGAGAAACAACAATTGGTGGGTGGTATTCGATGAGACGGAGTGAGGTTTGAAGATGTAGAGGATGTATCTGAGCCAAGATTCAGAAAATGGTGGTGTATGTGAAGTAGTCTCACCGTTTCCCGTTTATTCTTTGCTTATTTCGCAGATTGTCTTGCAGCTAGTTTTGTATACTGTAGCAAGCAGCCGCTTGTTTGCAGCCTAAATGGGGGTGTTGTAAAAACTAGAAACACCAGAACACCGGAATTGGTCTTTTTGAGGCCATCGGTCATATTTTGCTGTAGCGAGTGGAATACGTATGATACCCGTGACATGTCGCGTGACACAAGAGCGATTTACAGGGAGTTATTGTATCGCCCGGCCCGGCAAAATGTATCAGATGGCAAATATAATTAATACCTTATAGACCGAATATTATCTGCCTTTTGGTTCGCCTAGGGCTGTGTGTAATGATTGGAAGTTGCTGCGGCCCGGCTTTGTGAAACATTACGCTCGGTGTGTTCCAAAGCAGAGGTTGGTTATCTTAGTCATGTGACTTGTTCTCATCCGTCTACCCGGGTCACCTACGTAAGCATCATGCAAGTGAACATTTCTGGTGGTAGTTATGGTGGTGCAACATCGAAGCTCAAACAATAATGCACTTCGCTTGTTTCATGTTTCTGGCTGAATAATATAGTTTACTATGCAGCATTTGTCTTTTCGCATGCCTGCGTATGTGCTTTCACGTACGGTTTTCAACATGACCTGCTTGAGAATGCACACAAAAACAACTTTGCTGTAGCGCCCTAGTCCAACATTTGCTTTTGTGTGTGTTCTTCATGTGCGTATGTCACTATTATATCCCGCCCTTCGACACACTTTCTAAATTCAAAAAATATAATAAGATCCAAGCAGCCATTAGTCTCATAATTCCCTCCATTCACACACATTCCCAAATACTTGATGTCCATCATCTCAAGACGACACTAAAGAAAACAAGAAACACCCCAGAAAAGAGTACTTGTCTACCGTTAAACAAAGACCAAACAATCCCAAATATAACATGAAAGCCAGTAATGGAGTTCTTGCTCCGGTTGAAATGAATCTTCCAAAAGTCAATAACAACGAAAACGATGACCCAAACGATTCCTTCAAAAAAGTCGTACAAAAAGAAAGCAATTTTGAGCCGGCACCCAGTTCCGCTATAAAGCGCCTCCCTGACCGCCCTATCTCCACCACTAAGAAGCTCACTGACAAAAAAACCAAGTCTACAACTACCAAAAGTCCCGCCGGCTCAATGAGAAGCAGCGGGACGAAAAAGCTTCCAGTTTTTGCTTTATATGTAGGCGATCTCAGTCCAAAGGTCACTGAGAAGATATTGTTTGAAACGTTCTCAAAATACGGCCATATCAACTCCGTCCGGATCTGTCCGCCTGTCAACAAAACCGAGGTTTTGAACTACGGCTACGTGAACTTCCGAAACGAGGCAGAGGCAAAAACCGCCATGAACAGCTTGAACTACACCAAATTGATGGACCAGGAGATCAGAATCATGCCTTCTCTTAGAGATAAATCTAAAAAGAACAACCAGTTGGGCACTAATGTGTTTTTCTCGAACCTTCCTACAAAGTTGACCGCCAGAGAGTTCTACGACTTCTTTAAGACCTTTGGGCCTATCTTGTCTTGTAAAATCAACTACGAGAAGCAACAGGGCTTTCTTCTGTTCAAAAACGAGTATGATGCCTACAAGGTTGTTGCCAACTTCAACGAAAAGAAGTTTCGCGGCTCTAGACTCTATGTCGGCTTACATACCTCCAAAGATGAGCGGTCCAAAACCGCCACATCGGGGTCGCGAGGGTCAAAAGAATCCGCTGATGAAGCTGGAGAGCAATTCACGCTGTACATCAAGAACTTGCCGCTTGAATTCTCCGAAACCGACCTTCTGAAGGCCTTAGAGAAGTATGGGGAAATCACTTCTGTTTTCATCAAGCCTGTGCAAGAATTAAAGGCATCGTGGAGTTTGGTGACCTTTTCCACTAAAGAGTCCATGTTGAACGCAATACAGGGACTAGACATGCAAACAATCAACGATAAGGTTGTTTCCTGCTCAAAGGCCAAGAAAAGAAACACTCCGCATGGCTCTTGCGCAAAAGAGGGATCGTCTTTCCGCTCAAACACTATTTTGATCCAGCATATAACCCGTGAACTGCCGTATGGGTTGTTAGTTTATGTAAGCTCGCAGTTGGGCTCCGTAAAAAGCGTAATTATCGAGGACGAGCCTGGATCGGGGTCGAATGCTTCTGATAAGTGGAAAGTAGCCTTCATCGAGATGAAAGATCCACAGGAAGCAGCGAATACTGCTGCTAAGTTGAAGGAGCATCCCCAGCTTTCCAAATACCTCAAAACCATTGACATATCCTTGTGGAATCCGCTCACCGCCGAGGCAGGCTTGAAAAAGATCTACGAACAACGAACCGTAGCTCCTCAACCCGAGGATGAGTCTTTGACGGCTTCAAAGAGATTTCACGCTCCTTCGCCGGCGTCTTTGCCTATTCCTTTGAACTACATGTTTGGCCCGCAGTTCATAATGAAGTCGCATGGGTTCGAGCACGGCATTCCGCCTATCATGATCCCATTGAACTCTCAACACCCGCCGCCAAAGATCTTCCCGCCCTTTTCGTTTCCTAAAAGCCAGCAATAGGAGACCGGCTTGCTAAGTTTGTAATCAATCTATCTATGTAACTATCCGATGTCTATATTTATCTCTATTTCTATTCTAATGAACTCACGCGAAAAATTTGTTATCCTTGGCAAGATGTTGCTACGCTGTACAACAGTATAAATAGGCTTCAAAAGACTCGCAATACACATGCGTGTGGCTACCGCTATGTCCGTGGACCCGACCCCACTACAAATGCACCGTACTACAATATAACGTCAATTCAATCTTTAAATAAGCTCTATGTAATTAGCTGGGAAGATCCCCTCCTTGCCGTTGCATCTTCCCGACCACCAGTCGTCCACAGAGTCGCTCTTTTCCAATATCGTTATCACGTCTCCCTTTTTGAACGGCAAGTCTCCTTCCTGTTCTGCCTCAAAGGTGTACTTGGCAATCGCCTTGTTGCCGTTTCGGGAGCTTGTGAACGGATCGTCATCGTCGCGGCTGCTTGCTATAGGAGGCTCGGCATCGGAAAACGAAGGCTTGGAGGAGTTAGGTCTAGTCGGCTTGCTGCTCTTTCGGGTTCCAGAACGGTGGGATCTGTCGTACACATCGTCTTCCCAGGAGTCGCTGTGGCTGTGGCTGCTACGGTGGCGTCTGCCGCTGTATCCTCCTATGTCGTCGTCTTCTTCATCATAAACCTCGTCGGCGTGCCGGTTGCTACGGGTGCTGTGGCGGCTTCCCACGCTTCCACTGTGGGATCTGGCCGATCTTCGGGAAAAGTCTCTTGAGTTGTGGCCTCTTCCGCCGCTGAAGGAAGAGCTCGAGTCGTCGTCGTCGTCAGAAAAGGTGCTTGGAATATCGTCATAGTAATCGTCATCGGCAGCAGCTCCAAACTCCTTTCTGGTGAAGGCGCGAGACTCAAGAACCCGGAACAACAGGTCGCATGCTGGAGGAGGCTCCACCCTGCCGCTCAAAATGGTCTTTGCTGTGCAGTTGCCCCCGTAGAACTTTTTGTTTGCGTCTCTTCTCTCCACAATCACAGAGCCTTCTAGGGAAACCCCTGCGAAAAGACCCTTGGTCTTGGAGTACGAGAAGATCGCTGCCGCGGACTTCAAGGAGGCGGTTCCTGCAGCCTCTGCGTTTCTCCCCAAAGGCCCCGCAGCCAAAGACACATTTCCGCCCAAGGTGATGGATCCCACCTGGGCAAACGACTCGACGGCCTTTGCGTTGTTCAAAATGAACACAAAGTCGGTCAATTCCGCGCCAATCTGGCCCCCCACGCCTGCTCCTGCAGTCACAATGGCCGAAGGGGCCGACCAGCTTCCGTCCGGAAGTCTAGCAACTATAATTCCAGAGCCTGCTCTTCCAGAGAAGAGAAACCCTGCCTTCAACACAGTCAACACTGCAAGCCCT
This sequence comes from Saccharomycopsis sp. NRRL Y-5750, assembly GCA_030564765.1. Lineage (NCBI taxonomy): Eukaryota > Fungi > Ascomycota > Saccharomycetes > Ascoideales > Saccharomycopsidaceae > Saccharomycopsis > Saccharomycopsis sp. NRRL Y-5750. The sequence continues at coordinate 50,261 of JAKTZD010000095.1, forward strand.
TTGGCATTCTGCAAAATGTCAGGAGGAATCACCTGATCGGCACCAAACACCTGGTTTGGCTTGATGAACGAGGCAAGAATGCGTGCCGCTTTCCTAGAAAATGTTAGTGCTTGTTCGCTAGAGTGTGGATTGGAACGGGAAAATACCTACTTGGACTCGCTCTTCAAGCTTCTGGGAATTGGATTATTGATGGTTATGGCCATGGTGGTCTTGTTGTGGGGTTCTACTGATTTGTGTGGTTCGCGGATGTTTCGATGCTTTTGAGGCGTTTCGTGCAAAACGCTGGACCTTGATAGATATGTCTGGTAGGACTGAACTCGAGAAAATATGTCTAGCCACAGGAAAAATTGGCTTCAAACTCAGAGATCAATCAGCACTAATCGGAATTGTCAGTGGAAGGTTAATCAAGAAAACAATTGATTATAGCAGTTTAGCAGATAGATACAACAAAAAAGATTCGTGTAATGAGGCTTGGGAAGAAAGATGGCTAGCAATTGCTGCGAATACCCTTCCTTCTCTTAATTTTATTTTCGTTTTCTGCGCCATATTGACGGCATTCTATGCTTTTCCGGTGGCAGCCCCTATAATGTGGCGAGGAAAAACAGACGGGCTAAGCCGGCAGCGGCACGTGAGCTCGGAGTTTCTGGGCCAGCCGACGGCTGCTGGGGGCTGGGATTGCTTAGTGTATGCACTAGCTTCTTGCCGAGCTCTTTGTGAAGACATAAGTCATCTGGGCTTGTAGTTTTTTCACCCTGCTGCAGCCCTTGTCGCCTGTCCACTGGTCAGCACTCTCCATGATATTACGGTCATTGCGAAACTTCCGTCCCAGTTACCCGACCTTGCTACCCCCATAACTTTTCTTCTCGGCGATCGATGAGCTACATGAATTTTTTAGGGCATACAGAAAATCGAGTCACCATACATCAAAACTCATCTCCATGAAGCAGTAGTATCCACCGTTAATGCCATAAATACATGCACCAGCCAGCCCAAACCTGACCCAGCATGGACCCAATTGACCAGACCTTTCAGTACATCCGGTACTATTCCGCGAAGGTCCAAAAAACGATCGACTCGATCCAAAACAGCGATGCTGTAAGCAACGCATCGGAATACGTCAACAATGCAAGCGATGCGCTATATGATTTCTACAAGCATAAATTGCCCTTTCAAAACCACAGTCAGGATATTGCTCCTGTTCCCCGCAGCCTCTCTCAAACCGAGCGTTTGCTGGCGTTTCTAAAGCAACATTCAACCTTAGTCGGATTTTTGGTTTGCGGATCGGTTTTAGGAGGGGCCTTTTTCTACTACAATCGCGATCCTAGAGCAAGCGTAGTCAGAAACAACAAAAGATACATCAAAACAGACAAGAGAAGAAGGGCCAAAAGATTGCCTAATGGCGCCAGATTCAATGTGGTTGTGATAATCGGGTCTCCCCTTGAGCCATTGGTGCGGATCGTTGCTAACGATTTGGAAAAACGAGGCTACATTGTCTATATCAGTGCCATCAATGAGAAGGAAAACGAATGCATTTTAAACGAAAAATCTGGAGACATAAGACCATTTAATATTAATTCCTCCAACACCCAAAGTCTCAATCTTCAGATAAACACTTTCAGCAGACATATCAATAGCCCGGTGGTGCCGTTTGCAAACGCAGAGTCCCACTATTTGAAGTTGGTCGGGGTATTAGTAATTCCGGATTTGGGATATCCTGTGGGCCCTATCGAAAACATCAGCTCAAAGACATGGTCAGATTGCATCAATGCCAAGATATTGTCTCCTTTGATATTGTTTTCCAACAACTTCTTGGACATCATCAGAAAAAACAACGCAATTCATTTTGACGACGTTGCTGTTGATTGTATGGCAACTAAGCTTATTCTTTTGACGCCTAATTTGGTTTCCTCGGTCAATATTCCCTTCCACTCGCCAGAAACCGTAGCAATCACCTCGTTGAACAGTATTTTTGAGTCGTTGGCCAGAGAGATAGTCTATGATAAATCGTTGAATATTGAGATAGTCAACTTAAAGCTTGGCTCTTTGAATATATTCAACCATAAGAACAGCAAGGAAGCCTACGAAAAGTTGTCGGCCTCAAGCCAAAACCAGATTTTGGGATGGAATGACAAAATGAAGGACATCTACGGGGAGAATTTCAGACACATATGTTTGCTTAATGGTCCGTCACCTCACTTAAGAGGTACTACGCTACGCGAATTGAACTATAAAATCTTCGACATCTTAAATAAGGATGTCAATCGAAAGAAGAGAAAGAACTACACAAAAGACTTGCAGATTGCCTATGTTGGACGGGGTGCTCGGATCTATGAGACTATTGGTAAATATTGTCCAAACGGGTTCATTAGTTGGTTGCTTGGCTGCAACAGTCTCGCCAATATTGTTTTCCGGTTCTTTTCGCTCAATTGACTGTTGTTTCAAATAGATGTACATATTGTTAAGCAATGAGATTGTATGATACACTGTGCCGTTTGTAATGAAGTGCTTATGTTTTTTGTACTTGTTCTTGTGATTATATTTGATTATAGACGTGATGATGATGATATTGTGAGAGTGGTCTTTATTATTTGTAAATGTCACAGGAGTGAATAGAATATACATTAACACCCCTTAATAAAAAAAAAAAAAAAAGAATAAGACCACAAGCAATTCAAGTGTGCTGATGCTTGTGTTGAAGACCTTTGTCTAATGCATACTATCTCATTTACAGAGAGATTGCGCGCTCGTATGTCGGCGGTTCTGATGGAAACTCATTTCATTCCTGAAAATATTAATTTCTCGACAAAAACCTAGGGAATCACAAAAAGCACCAAATTAGACACCGAAAGTCTCATCGCTATCTTACACACCCATCATGCTTCTTTGATTTGAGTCGAATAAAGGCGCGCCAGTAATGAGAGATCACTCAAAAGCTCATAATGTTCTCAATCATTTAGGCCCCAGAAACTACCGGAAAAGACTAAACAGAATGCTTTCACGAGAAACTACAACGGTAGCAAAGAAAACCAAGACACCTCAAGTATTCCTGTTGCAAGTAAATCGAAACGTATGATCGAATCAATATACTTTTTGTTGCACTCAAATGGGGTCAAGATACCAGATATTTTTTATGCAGCTCCACCCATGTATGGATCGACTTCTAGGTGAACAAAAGCTACGCAGATGCCAGTGATATTGACAAAATATGATCAACACTATAAAAGAGTATTGACAGTGAAATACTGTAGTGGACAGCGCTAAGCTTAATCAAGAATCATAAGCTTCATGATTGATTATTGGAAGGATAGTTTGTCTTGACTTGAATTTTTTGATTGACGAATTTCGTGTGTTATTTCTCAACAACTCGCATTCTCATGAATCCTGGAAAACAAAAATCACATGCAAAAATCCGTGATAGTTTAGTGGCTAGAATTACCGCTTGTCGCGCGGTAGACCGGGGTTCAATTCCCCGTCGCGGAGCATTTATTTTTGCTTCTGTTCTCAATTTTTTCTCTTTTACTATTGAATGACATTATCTATCCGTCTAAAGAATCATTGATTTTGTAACGGTATTGAAGTCAGTCTCGAGGAGGAAACCGATACGCTGCTCAACAATTACGAAAGTGAGGGCGAAAGGAAATCATAAAAGATTAGCAACTCAACATTTATTAAAGTACAA